>PVJS01030449.1:0-24083 GCA_004027185.1 Glis glis | reverse complement strand
TCATCATCATCATCATCATCACCATCATCATCGTCATCATCATCATCATCATCACCATCATCACCATCATCATCGTCATCATCATCATCATCATCACCATCATCATCGTCATCATCATCATCATTATCACCATCATCATCATCATGCTATTTCATCTAGTTTTAAGAAGGCTGAGATTTTAAGATGCATCCTGGTTTCTGAGAAGTTACATCATGAAAGCAGCCCTCGCGCCTTGGCTGTTGGCAGCCAGTGTTTCCGCGCTTTGATCCCATGTCAGCCTCTTAGCAACCTTTCAAGGCAACTTCTCTCATTATTCCCATCGTATCGGTGACAAAACTGGGACACTCAGGAGTTAAGAAGCTTGTGGAAGTTCGCTTGCTGGTTAGTGGTAGGGCTGGGATTTGAAGCAGGAATTCTTTCAGAACAGGTCTTGCTACATTGCTGAGGCTGGCCTCAAACCAAATCTGTGATCCTCTTGTCTCAGCCTCCCAAGCACTGGGATTACAGGAGCTCAACTCTTTGCCTGGCTGGCCCCATCACTTTTTTTTTTTTTTGAGGTACCGGGGATTGAACCCAGGGATGTTCTACCTCTGAGCTACACCCCCAGCCCTATTATTTATACTTTATTTTGAAACCGGGTCTTGCGAAGTTGTGGAGGGCCTCACTAAGTAGCTGAGGCTGGCCGCGAACCCGGATCCTCCGGTCTCCGTCTCCCAAGTACTGGGATTACAAGTGTGTGCCACCATGCCCGGCCACTTTTGCTAAGTAACTTAGACTCCGTTTCCCTGTGTTCCCGTGCGGCTCTCACTTGGGTGGATCTGGAGCTCCGCCCGCTGCTTTCTGCGTGTTGGGGGCCCTCTCCCTCCCCCTCCCAGCCTACATCAGGCCGCCTGTTATTGGTAACAGCAGAGACAACAGACATTCACCTGATTCTCCAGCCCGGAGAAGCTGTCTTTTACTAGCTGTGTGCCTTTGGCAAGAACCCGAGTTCTTTCCTCATCTATAAAATAGAAATGAGAACCCATCTCAGGATGGTAGCAAAGAGGGAAGGGCGAAATAAGATTTTTTCAAGTGCCTGCATTCAGCACAGCACATAGTCAGAACTCCAGATATGTTCTACTTAGACCTGTCCCCTCCTCCCTGGGTTACCCAGATCATAGGTGGCAGTAAGCTTGGAACCAGAATTCTTTCTAACGCACCTGGCCACTTCCCACAGACGCAGATAAACAACCCGCTCTTGGAGTTCTTGTAGCTGGAACCATTTGCAAACACCATCTTGTTGTTTTACAGCTTTTTAATTTAGCTGCACAAATAGACGTAGCCTGGCCGACTTGGAGGGGATTTTAATGTCTCATCAGCCCATGGTGCATGTTACATCAGGAGGTCGTGCCTTCCTGATTACTATGGCCCCAAGGATCTTGTTCACAGTTTCCCTACCTTCTAGTGAAAGATGAGACTCTGTCTCACCATTTTGTTGCGATGCTTTTTTATTTTAAAGGGGAAACAAGTCTTAAAACGGTAAACCTTTCCCTGGAGGAAAGCGTGACGGTAGCTTCGGTCCTTTCTGTCCCTCCCTGGGTTCATGTCCATCCTCAGAGGGATCGTGCAGTGGGGGCTCAGCTTTGCATCTTGGATTCGGGAGAAGGGAAAGGGAGGGAGGGAGATGGGGAGTGTGGGCATGTTTAATAGGATGCAGCTGCGGTGGCCTGTTCCCTCTGGCCACATTTCAAGAAGATGAAGATCTGAAGCACAGGGTAGCTTCCCCCACAGCCCGGTGCATCGCTGCCCCCGTTCCCGCCACCCCTGTCCATTTTTGGCTCCTATCCGGCACTGGCTTTCATGTCCCTCACGCCTTCAGTACTTCTTGATGGCAGCAACTGAAGTTATCCCCCAGCGTCTCAGAGGCCTGAGACATGCAGAAATTCAGCAAAGTCATCGTGCTCTCGATTTTCAAAGATCTCTTGGGGCTGGGGTGGGGGTGGCTCAGTGACAGAGCACTGAGGGAGGCCCTGGGTTCCATCCCCAGTACAGACAAAAAAATAAAATAAAATAAAAATAAACTGGGTAAATATTCACATCCATGCCTGCAGATACTTTTTAAACATTTTCTCTGGGGAGATTCCAGCTTTCTGTTTAGAACCTCCCTGGCTTTCAGTAGCATCTGTAAGACTGAGAGTTGGTTTGGATGGAGTGTTATGTTGAAATCGTCATTTTCAAGTGATGTGGTGACTAACGGTTGTTTCCATTTCTGTGTGCTCTTTTACATGTGTGTTGATGTAGATGTGGTGCTGATCTTCGGCTTTTGAATTCTGCCTTAAACCTCATTATGTCTTTACATTATGACTTATAATAACAGTACCATTTTTTTGACTCACCAGTAAAGCATGATTTACCATGTACCTAAGTAAACCTTTTGGTTTTTTTTTAGTACTGGGGATTGAACCCAGGGGCATTCTACCTCCAAGCTACACCCCCAGCCCTTTTAAATTTTTTTATTCAGAAACAGTGTCTCCTAAGGCTGGCCTCAAATCTGCCATCCTCCTGTCTCAGCCTCCTAAGTACTGGGGTTACAGGCATGCGCCACTGTGCCCGGGGTAAACCATGATTTATGAAATTATCCCACTAATCTTGGACATCTTAGAGCCTTCCCAATTTTTGACCATTAGAAGGAAGATGCTATAGTAAACATCTTTGCACATAAATCGTTTCCTTTCTGTTGAATAATTCCCTTGGTGTCATTTCCCAAGAGGGAGATTGCTGGGTTTGAAGGGTGTAAACATCTTCCTGGCTCCAGTGACGTAGTGCATATGGGCATGTTTTTAAAATCAGTCTTCTCTCTCTCAGCATCTTGTGCCAGAAACAAGTCAGAGGAAAGTAATACAAATGAACAAATATGAAGATAATTCCCCATCTTTAACTCATCTAGACATAGGGAGATGAAAACGTGGGTTGGTTTGGGTCCACGGGTGGCCTCTGTGGGACGTGCCAGCTGTGTCTGTGGACGTGTCTTTCCTTGCAGAGAGAGTCTCTCTCTAGCTGTCTCTGGCTTCAGAAGGAGAGATCGACACAGGGCAGCGCGCCTTTCAGCATCCTGTAGTTGCTTTATTGTCACATCAAGCAAAGCCAAAGGGCTTAGACCCCCGTTGAATGTCACCAACTCCTCTATCCGTGAACAGTTCAGTAGTTCCTCTCTGATTTGTGATATAACTTAGTGCCTACAGATCAATACACGTATGTATGCATTAACCGGTGAGACTTTTGGTTGAATTAGAAGAGGAGTTTGAGGCATTCTCTTGGGGAATAATTACAAAAACAAGGAAGTGGACATCGGGGTTAATGACTATCTCTTCTTGAGCCTTTTCCTTGGGCCAGACCTTGCCCCAAACATGTGACATGGCTTAATTTAATCTTCACAACAACCCTATGAAGGTAGGCATCTTGTTATCCCCCTTTCACAGATGAGGAAACAGAGGTCAAGAGATGGAGTATCCTGTCAAGGCTGTACAGGATATAAATCTGTATGTATTAGTTTGCTAGAGCTGCTATAACAAATTTCCACAAACTGGGTGGCTTAAAACAACAGAGATTTGTTCTCCTGTGGTTCTGGAAGTTAGAAGTCCAAAATCAAGGTGTGAGCAGGGCTGTGTTCCCTTTGAAGGTTTCTCTAGGGATGAATCCTTCCTTGCCTCTTCCTGGCGTGTCAGGCTCCTGGCAGACCTCCATGTTCCTTGGCTTGTAGTCACATTCTTCCATTCTCGGCCTCCATCTTCACATGGCCTTCTTCCCTGTATGTGTCTATGTGTGTGTGTCCTCTTTGTATAAGCACATCAGTCATGGAATTTAGGGCCTACCCTAATCTGCTATGACCTCAACTTAATTTAACTATAATTAAATTTGCAGAAACCCTATTTCCAAGTAAAGTCACATCCCGAAGGTCTTGGGTGGATGTGAATTTGTGGGGGTGGGGGGAATACTATTCAACCCCATATACCATGGTCTTAACCAGGGTCCCTTCCCACCTTCTGGGATGGTGGTGGAGGAAAGGGAGAAAGCAAAACCTAGGAAGGCTCAGGGTTTTCCTAGTTGGCCTCGAGAGAGACATGGGATGGGTGACAATCTCCTTGACCTTCAAAGGGGCTGTGTGACCAGGTGGGACTGGAGCCGTGGGCAGGAGACCTGCCTGAGCGAGGTGGGGTTGCCCACACAGCTGGACTCTGCCAGCATCCATCCTGTACTCCAGGGGAGGGGGATGTGTGAGGTCAATGCCCCACCATGCCTGAGCAGCTTAAATGAAGGTGATCCATGCAACTCTCTTCTCAAACAGCCACATCCCTCTGTGTCTGTGAGCGTGGGACCCCAGAGGTTGACTTCCACACCTTCCAGTCATGAAGTCAGACTGGAAGTCCCAGACACGGGGGAGAAAGTCTGTTGGCCTGTTACCTGCGTCCCTGCAAATGGAATGTATGAGCTTTGCAGGGGAAGCTGTAGGGGAGGGTAAAAATTCTCCAGCAGGCAAGAAGGGTCGCTGAACATTAGGTGTAAGATGCTCATAATTGCTTATTTAAGGTATGCAAACTGTAATGAATGTGCTCTCTATTGCAGTGCTGTCTGTCTTGATTTATCAAAGTGAGCATAAAGCGTAATTTCTAAGGGCTTCCCTGGGTCAACCGCTTGTTTCAGTTTCTTGAACTGATTTTCCATGAGCTTTTAAATTTCTGAATAATACAATTCTTGGAGCATCACAGGGTTTCCAGGGATGAAATGTGTGCTGAGGTTTGGGGTAGGGGGGCCTTACACCAGCCACTCACACTCCCCATCCTGAGACCAGCCTCGGGTACCCCGTCCTATGAATTCCCTGTCAGTCTGTGTGTGTGTTTTGTTTTTACATCATTGTGAATGACAGCTGCATTCAGAAAAGACTTCTAAAAAAAAATCTTAGAATCTACCTTCAAAGTATGGATCTTATGCTCTGTTCACAAACCTAGTAAATTTAGCCAGTTATGTTTAGGGTGGCCTTTTGATTAAGATTTAGCCTTTGAAAAACTTAACTGTCTCCAGTTGCGGTGGCGTACGCCTGTAATCCCAGTATTTGGGAGGCTTAGACGGGAGGATGGTGGGTTTGAGGCCAGCCTTGGCGACTTGGCGAGACTCAGCAACTTAACAAGACCCTGTTTCAAGATGAAAAAATAAATAAAATAAAAGTGACTGGGGTGTAGCTCAGAGGTGGAATACCCTGGGTTCAATCCCCAGTACCAATAAATAAATAAATAAATAAATAAATAAATAAGTAAATAAACCCACCCTTAACTGTCTTTTAATAATTTAAATTGCATTTAAATTTAATATATTTAAAGTCCTTTTTGAAAACTTCAATGGTCTGATTAACAAACAAGCAAGTATCTAAAAATATAAATCTAATACTTCAAATTTACAAAGATGATGTATCTTTAGTTTCTTAAATGCCCCAACATTATATGTAAACATAGGCTTCAACTTACCACCTCAAGTCAAAAAAATTGTGTTCAATGAAATCTTTCATGTTGGTACTGCAAGGTAGATCTCTGACTCAAATAGGCCAAAAACTTGAAAATGTTAATATTATGAATTTTATTCTGAAAGCATTTCTGTACTTATTTTTAAAAATAGCCCTATTGAGCTTTTATTTCATGAATAAAATTTACCCATGTTAAGTGCGGCATTCTACGAATTAGGGTGTGTTTACAGAGTTGTACAAACATTACCACAGCCTAAGTTTAGAACATTTCCATCTTTCTAGAAAGAAACCCTTGTCTCTTTACTGTCACTCTGCAATGCTGCCCCTGGCCTTGGGCAACCAGCGATCCACTTTCTCCGTCTATAGATTTGCCTGTTTTGTACATTTCTCTACTTAATTTGAAATCATCTTTTTTTTTTGGTGCTGCGGAAAAAACCCAGGGCCTCACACATTGCTAGGCAAGCGCTCTGCCACTGAGCTACGCCCCAAGCCCCATCTTGGGTTTTTAAGATAACAATCTTGGCATCTCAAACAGTTTTGGGGTCACCTTCCCAGCCATTGTGTGGGTTGTGGGGTGAGTGGCCCGATGTTTCTTCCTCCGAGCTGAGCTCTGAGTGGACCTTGTAGAGCCCACGACTTAGGCTGAAGTTGCTCTCTCCCATTCACATCTCCACGGAAGCCCAGGCCCGCTGGGTGGCTGCCTTTAATGTGGATTCCTTGCCTGTCCTTCAGGCTCACGACGCTAGGATGAGCTAGGAGACAGCTGACACACCTCTCCTGGCTCGTCTGACCCGGAGGCCCAGTCCTGAGGTTCGACTCCAGACAGCCATGCTGCAGGGACACCTGCTGTCCGCATAGCCCGGCTTAGAGGCCACCAACCTATCCACCCACCCGCAGCCTCTGGACTCTACCTCAGGGACACACCCAGGTCTCAGCAGAACCCTCACAGGGATGCAAAGGTATATGTGCACACCCGTATTTGTAGCAGCACTGTTCACAACAGCCGGAGGTGGAAAGAGCCAAGTGTCCATCCATTGACAAATAGACAGACGGCAATGCGCTGTGTACATACCTGGGATGTGGTTCAGCTTAGAAAAGAATGAGATGCCAACACATCCTACAATGTTAATGAACCTTGAAGACGTTACACAAAGGGAAATAATCAGTCACAAAAGGCCACAGCCCTGTGCTGTGGGCACATTTCTGCAAATGGATGAAAATCCTCTGAGAGAGAGAATGGGCTGATCGCAGAGGTCATTGATTTGGGAGAATCTGTTTGATGCCCAGTTTATCCCCCAGCAGGTATGTGTTTGAATTTACAGTATATTCTTCCAAGCTGAGCGTTAGTGCCCCCGGAGAAGGCTTCAATGTCAGCAAACCTCATGGCTCTTAGATGAAGCGGTGTCTTTTCTCAAATTATACCAAGAACATTTACCCAACTCTTAGATTTATACCCTTGACCTTTAGCTGCCAAAAGTTCAATTCACTTTAGTTCTGCACCCGCCTCCTGCAGGCCGGGCATCGGGAGGGGCCCCTCGCCTCAAGGAGCTTCCAGTGCTGGGGGGCCTGACTGGGGAATTGGCTCTGATAAAGGTTCAGATTATTCCACAATCAAATAAAGCCCCAAATCCCTCAGTATTCTTGATGGAATTTGCTTGTAGGGTCTCGGGTGAGGAGAGAGGGACCTGGAAATGGTTCTGAATGGCTCCGGGCTGGCCCTGTTGGAGACACTAATGGGAATCGGGACACTGAGGTTTGATGACGGCATCAGCGATGGCTTAGGTTGAATCTGATTCTCACCTCGCTGTTTGGGGATCCTGAAAGGTCACGCAGAATGTTTTGTAAAGTACCTGAAAGGCCCTGGCGACTAGCACTGCCTTTTTGCATGTCTCATCCTGTCTCAGACACTAAGTGGGACCACGTCTCATTTCAGAGGAGTGGGGGACAGTGTGCAGGATCCAGAGGGATGTGGGTTGAAATCCCCTCTCTGCCACTCAGCAGCTGTGGCGCTTCGTAAATCCTTCAACTTCTCTGAGCCCCCATTTCCTTGTCATTAAAGTGGGTGCAGTATCACCTACCTGCAGGGTGGTTGTAGAGATTAGAGATGGTAGCAGAAGTTAGGGTTTGTTGGGTGCCCAGAGAGCTCATTTAAGGCAAGTCACAGCAGCAGAAGAACTTAATATATTAATTTCGCTTTTTTTTTAACTTCTTTGGCTAAGAAGGCAAATTAACAATTTTAAGGAGGAATTGACGCTCAGAAGAGAGTTTGTTAGGAAAGAACTTGCTAATCTCTCTCCTTTGTTCTTTGTGGTTAGCAAGCAGTTTGGCCTGACCCTTTAGTAGAATTAGGATCTTTGGTTAAATCTTCAGATTGTGTGACATGCAGTTTTATTTTTCAGTCACTTGACACAATGTGCTGAGTACCTGCTCTGCTGGGCACTTAGGTGTTGGTGCGTGGAGAGGGTGGCTTTGACTGCTGTAGGGACTCGGAGCCCGAGGGCTAGCCTAGGCTGCCCTCCAGCCCCACTGGGGGACCGCTGGTCATTCTGTCCCCTCACTGGGACCAGTTTTCTCCTCTGAAAATGAGCAAGAGTAGCCAGGTGAGGGGTAAGAAGCCCTCAGGCTCCAAACATGAGTCTAGATACAAAGGGCCAAAGATTGCTTGTGATACAATGAAATCTTGCAGAAATACAGGTTCCTGGGAATTAAAAAAAAAAAACTAGTGGACAGGCTATCAGTGGAGATGTGTGTGTGTGTGTGTGTGTGTGTGTGTGTGTGTGTGTGTGTGTGTTACTGGGAATTGAACCCAGGGACAGGGATGAGTCGGAATCATGTCCCATCTTGGGAATGGGCTGACCGCGCTGCAGCGGGCGCTGGCGTGGATGGTCATGCCTGGAGTTGCATGCTGTTCTGGGCTCTCGGAGCATGGAGTCCAGGAGGAGTCATGGCCGGGCTGTTAGCACGTCCGGAGACTCCGAAGGCGTTTGGAGTGGGCTGGGTGCTGTGTTATTTTGCCAGCAGGAAGATGGACCCCCGCTGGACCAGGGTGATCTAGTGCCGACGCGCCTCACTGTGAATGTTGGATGAAGGGGCAGTATGAGGACAGGGGCAGTTCTGCGTGTAAAGCATCTTCTCTGCCTTTGCAGACAGCGCAGTGAAGCCGTAACTAGCGCCAGTTCTAGAAAGTTCTAGAAGGAGACAGAGCAGGGCTTGGATTTGCTACTCGCTCTCCCATTTGCTGCCTGTGTGATCTCGGGCAAGTTACTTAATCTCTCTGGGCTTCAGGTTCCTCAACTGTAAAACAGGAATAAATGATATTATTACTGTATCTAACTTAAAGGATCTCTATAAGAACTAAATGAAACACTGTGAGAAAAGGGTTTAATGTGTCAGGCATCAGGCACTTGGTAAAAAGATTTGTTTTGGTACCGGGGATCGAATCCAGCAGCATTCTACCTTCAAGCCACACCCCCAGCCCTTTTAATTTTTTTTTTATTTTAAAACAGGGTCTCCCTAAGCTGCTGAGCTTAGTCTCACTAAGTTGCTGAGGCTGGCCTCGAACCCGCAATTCTCCTGTTTCAGTCTCCCAAGTACTGGGATTACAGGTGTGTGCCACCATGCCTGGTGGTAAATTCTTAATAAATGGTAACTTTCCTGATGATCATGAACTATTACTGTGTTTTATAAGGCCTGACTTCCTGCCCTGGCTCTGCCACTGACCACATGAGGAATATGGGGCGGGTGTGTGAGTGTTCTCAGGCTCTGCTGTAAGCTGAGGGGTTTGGACTATAATTTCATCCTGCACAATGCCGGTCTTGGCATTTATGAAATGCATACAGGGCAGGTTCCTCTCTCCAGCAGCGTTTCTGTCTTAGGTCTTCAGTTCTGGATGGTCATCCAAGCGCTCTCTTCGGTACCGGCAGCACTGACAGGGCCAGAGGGAGCCACCCAGAGAACCAGGTGGCTGATTCCTTGGTCCTGAGCTGGGGTAGTAGACCAGGACGGGGTCCACTCAACAGCAAGCAGTGGGCTCTTCATCCTAGTGAAACAAACACACACGTCTTGATTTTAATTTTAGTTCCATTTATGTATCTTGGAATATGCAGAACTCTCCCTGGGTCCCAGAAATCATACTGGAACGGAGCCAATTAGATCCTTAAGCATTGTCTTGAATCCCATTGAGTTTAGGAAGGGAAAACAAGCATTGTAGCTAAATAAAACTCGTGGCGGTGGGTGGATGGCAGGTGGCCACCGTTAAATTTCCTCAGGGCTTCTGATCATTAGACCTTCCATTTTCAAAGGGGAAAAAATAACTAATGCTACTAGCAGTTTCCTCCATCTCTAGCAAGAAACAACCTGTGTGATGCTCTTACAAGTGGTAAATGCCTAAGTCACTCATAAACCTTTCTGAGTACCTACTGTGTGCCCCGTGCTAGAGAAACAACCTGAGTAAGACAGTCTGTATCCCCCAAACCCAGTGCCTGGCAGGCGCCAGCTATCATAGGTGCTCCATCACAGTTTGTCAAATGAATGAATGAATGAATGAATATAATAACTGTTAATAGTTTGCCCATCACATCGTGTTAATGAGTCCTATAGTGCTGGATTTCATTTTGGGGCCACCTGTCCTAGATGTGGCCAGCCAGCCAGCTCTCAGGCCAGGAGGAAACTGTGGAGTTGGTCGGTTTGCACGGCATGGGAGCTTGGTCCAGCGTGGTGCTGGATCGGAGTCCCACCTCCACCTCCTACTGGTCATGAGACCCGGGTGAGGTATCTGACCCGCGTCCCTCAGTCTCCCATCAGTGAAATGGGGACATTAGTGGTTCCCGCCACATAGAACCGTTCTGTGGATTGCACGTGTGAACACCAGTGTCCTCGCCATCAGCTGCGCACCCGTGTGTCAGTGACTGGGGCTTCCCTGGGGCCACTTGTTCTCGCTGGGTAAATACACTCACCTAAGAGTGGTCAGCCCTCTGTACCTATAGGTTCCACATCCTGGGATTCAACCAACTGTGGATCAAAAATACTAAAAATAAAACTGTGCCAGGTGTGGTGGCCCATGCCTGTAATTCCTGTACTAGGGAGCCTGAGACAGGAGGATCACAGGTTCGAGACCAGCCTCAGCAACTTAGCAAGACTTTCAGCAACCTAGTGAGACCCTGTTTCAAAACATACGTTGCCTGGACCCTCCTCAAGTGACCGCAGTTCTGGGAGGCTCAGGAAGGCTAAGTGTAAAACACAGGTCCCTCCTTTGATGGACGGGTTTCTCTTCCCCAAGTGCCTTTCACGCAGCGAGTGCCCCAACAGCGGGATTTTTGTCATCCTCATAAAAAGGGCACGGGGCCCCTCTGGCTTCTGTGGCCTGGGGCGCCAATACCAGTTTGCACAGTGCACTGTGAAGTCACAGGCAGGGCTGTAGGCACAGCACCCGAGTTGCAGGCCCCACACGGTCAAAGCCTTTTAAAGGCCTTGTATTAGAAAAATAAACCAATTAAATAATACTGCCCCCATAAAAGGAGACTTTTAATGGATTCCACGGTGGGGTTTTCGCCGTGGCGGTCCTGCAACCACGGGCCTCGATGAGCCAGTCTGCTGCCCCAGGGAGGATTTCATCTTACTCAGCGTGGGCGTAATTTTACAAGTTTTATGGCTTTTTTTTTTCTCCTCCAGGGTGTCGCTCTGTTACCGTGCACCAAGGGCAACGTGCGTGCGTTTCACAGTTTACCTCCTTTTTGGTGGAAATGAAAAATGAAGTAATAAATTAAAGAAAAACATGGGGTGGGATTTTTTCCCCCTTTTTCTTGGAGCAACCAGGGTCAAACAAAGAACCAGTGTTTCTCTGGATAGCCTAATCAAATTCTAATGACTTTTATGTATGGACATTGGCCTGCAGACCCCGCGCCCCGGGGGAGGCCGCGGTCACACAGGGTGTGTGTGGAGCCTGCAAGGCGACCCCCGGAATCCTTGGGGTGGGTCTCCAGGGCAGGGGCTGGCAGGCTCCAGCCAGATCCAGCCCACCGCTTATTGAAAACAAATCAAACGAACAATATTTCCTGCCCCGTGAAAATGATATGAAATTCAGATCCTACTGCTTATGAATGCAATTTTGCTGGCAGTCCGCCGCGGCCTCTCTGTGCTGTCTTGTCGGTGGGGGCTTCACCCCACAGTGACACAGAGCCAAGTACCGCCTGGCTCTTTCCAGAAAAGGCCACTGACCCCTGTCCTAGGAAGGCGGGGAGAACAGAAAACCTGGCCTCCTGTTTCCGGAGTTGGTGATTTCCTTCAGGGTCTCCACGGGGTTCAAAGTGACAGAGTCAGGAGTCTTACCTGGGCAGTCGGTTCACCTGGACACCGTCTCGAAGCCATCGGCTGCTGGTGGAAGCGACTCCTCACTTTTCTGACCTCAGATTCTTTTGAGCGGGGGCCCCGATGTCCCCCCTCCAGTGTGCCCGCCTAGTCTTTTGACTGTACCCTGATCTGGTGACTGCCTCTCAGCTGGCTTCTGTGGCTCCTGAAGAGAGTTCTCACCTTCCTCCTGGGGAGAATGGGAGGCAAGCAGCTTTTGTCACAAATTGTCACGTGCAAATCTAGTTTATGATCTAGAATAGCTCCAGAAACATACCCTGGCTGTTTGCCAAGCCCGTTTTGAGCATTCTGCATAGAGTAGTAACCACAACCCACAGAGTTAGATGTTCTTCTCATCCCCATTTTACAGGTGAAGAAACAGAAGCATAGAGAGGTTAAGTAATTTGCCTAAGGTCACACAGCTGGCATGTGGTAGAGCCAGGATTCAAACCCAGGCTGACTGTTCCATTCCTGCTTGTACTCTGCTGCCACTGTGTACCCAGTGAATTCTTTTTTTTTTTTTTTTTTTTGCGGTACTGGGGATGGAACCCAGGGGCATTCTATCTCCCAGCTACATCCCCAACTCTATTTTTTATTCTTTATTTTGAAACAGGGTCTCACTAAGTTGCGGAGGCCTCACTAAGTAGCTGAGTAGTAGCCTCACTAAGGCTGGCCGCAAACCCAGATCCTCCGGTCTCAGCCTCCCAAGTACTGGGATTACAAGCGTGCGCTGCCTTGCCCGGCTCGGTGAATTCTTTAGGCTGTGAAAGGGTTTGTTTTCCTCATCCTGCTCCTGTCCCTAATATGTTGCTCTGTAAAAAAAAAATTACTCTTAAATTTTAGAAGAAAGCACTTGCTTATTTGTTTCTCCCTGTCTTCCCCTCTTTCCTTCTCTCCTTTCCTTTCCTTTCTTCCTTTCTCTCTCTCCCTCCCTCCCTTCCTTTCTTTTTTCTTTTCCTCCTCCTCTTCTCCCCTCCCCCTCCCTTCTTCTTCCTTCCACAAATAATTTATCAAGCCCGTGTGTGTCTCCATGTTAGATACCGCACGAGGGGCTGCACAGAGTGAGAATGTTTTGGGAACAAGAAGGAAGAAAGAAAAAAAAAAAAGAAAGAACCCATTTCCGTGTAAAAGTAGTTCTGGGTGGTGTCAGTGCTGGTGGGTTTTGAGGAGTTCACTTAATCTCCCCTCTTTTATAACCATATGTGTCATCTCTATCTAGAACCAGAAACCCTCATTCTTCCTGCCTTGAGGTGATATTTTAATGAAAAATCACATAATTTACAAGAGGCTTCAAAGACTTCCCCACTGGGAGGAGCCTCCTGGGGAGAGACCTGCCCCATTACCAGGAAACCAGGTCAAAATCAGGAATTGGAGGTCAAGGTCATTGGATGTTGAGGGGACTCTTTGTGGAATCTTAAAAATAGAGTCATGCGCCACAGGTGACGGTTCAGTCCACATCAGTCTGCACACGATTATGTGGAGTTGGAGAGTCCTGCTGCCCGGTGACATCACGGCCATCGAAAGGTGGCGGTGCACGTGTAGCTCACATGTTTGTGGTGATGCTGGTGTAACAAGCTGGCTGTGCCACCCGTCATAAGGAGCACAGCAGGTAACTGTACAGTACACAGTGCTTGATAGTGACAGTGGCTATGTTACTGGTTCACGTCTTTACCATGCGACACTTTATTGGGGTTTTTGAGTGGACCACTTCTACTTATAAGAAAGAGCTTACTGCAAAACAGGTTGCCGTGTTACGCTCACAGCAGCCTCAGCAGCTCATGTTTACCGCATCTCTTGACCCCGTACCATCTAGGTTTGTGTAAATCCGATTTGTGTAAATCCGATCTATGATGTTCACACAGCGACGCAATCACCCAGTGACTCGGTTCTCAGAACATGCCTGTTACGGGCTGCAGGACTGTACCTCGCCAAGCCTGGTGGTTGGTAGAACGGACTCTCTTGGAACGATCTTGGCCTTGTCTTTTGCGAGTGTTTTCATGTCAGTGAGTTTTAGAGCTCTGGCTTGTTTTCTTGGGAACTTGCTGGGAAGCCTTTTTAGCGTGTGGACGCCTGAAGGCGGGGGAAGGCAGGACGGCGGCCAGGCCACTGGATCAAGGACCAGCAGCGGGCTCTTTCTTTGCTAGGAGCGAGCCTCTCTTCCTTCCCTCCTTGTTTCTTCCTCCCTCCTGGATGCCTTTTTCTTTGTCAGATAACAAATCTTTGTCTCTCCTTTCTGACGAGCTTTGCTTTCTTTCCTCAGTCATGCGGAGGAATCCCTTTGGCGTGGACATCTGCTGCCGGAAGGGGTCGCGGAGCCCCCTGCAGGAACTCTACAACCCGATCCAGGTAAGCCTGGGGACCTCTGTTCTCAGGACTCCTATAAAGTCCAAAATTGTGGTGTGTGTGTGGGGGGGGGGACTTGAAACTTCCCTCCACTTTACCTTCGGTGGTTTCTTTCTTCATTGCCTTCCACCGTACAGGCTGAGCATCCCTCATATAAATGTCCAAAATCCAAAATGCTCCCAAATCAAAAACTTTGAACACCAACATGGCACTACAAATGGAAAACTTCACAGGTGACCTCATGTGACAGGTCACAGTCAAAATGCAGGGGCACTGAAGATATTATATAAAATTACCTCCGGCTGTGTATAAGGTGCATATAAAGCATAAATGAACTTCATGTTTAGACTTGAGTACCGTTCCCAAGCTATCTCATCATGTGTATGCAAATATTCTGAAATCTGAAGAAAAAAAATCCAGAATCTGAAACACTTCTGGTCCGAAGCATTTTGGATAAGGGATACTCAACCTGCATAACATTTCTGACATTCTAGCGAGGATTGTTAGAATTATAGAAATGCCAAGGTATCGTGCTGGACTACGCTTTCAGCTTTCAGATCTGTCCAGGGTCCAGACCCCTGAGATTCACAGTAACAGGTCCCAGCCGTGGGACTCTGAACTTGAAGAGCCAGCCGGGCTGTGCAGTCTCCTCTTTGGTACCCCTGAAGAAGGCTCCCACGTGGGTAGACTCGTCACCAGCTCCCACATGGGATTATTAAATCCCAGTGGTGCCCTATAGACCACATCTCCCTGTGCCAGTTTGGCAAGCTTCCCTGTGTGTGTGGGGACTTTTTGCTAAGTGACTGTTACAGTCAGTCTGACTCGTTAGTTTAATGAGGCGGCAAACGTGGCCTCTGTGTTGTCGATTATGGAAAGAACTCCAGAACTCCTCTTGCAGCAGGGAAAAAAAAAAAAAGCTCCAACCAAGGAAACATGTCCTTCACAGAAAGTGAGGAGCAAAGTTAGGAGGCCTGGTCACTATGGCAACGGCTGCCATGGTGTGTGGGTCTTGATGTGGAAACTCCGGGGCTGGGCCTTTTGTAGGAACATTAATTAGTACCTGGTGCTGAGACCTGGTGTGTGAGTAACTAATGATAACATCGACTGACTTTAAATAGCTATTGAGAAGGGAGGCGACTGCTTTGCTGTGTCTCTGGGCTTTATTTCGTATCAAATGCTATCAAATAGTATTTCCATGGACCACAGTGTTTGGTAGAAGAAGATAATTCTTGGGCTTCAAAGGTGCTTTCTTAGAAAAGCCACCAGACTAAGAAGTATCTTATTCCATATCTTGTTTGGGTCTCACCTACACTCCCTTCTGTGAAAATGGATCTTGAGTCTGGACATCATGGGTGGTCTGTTGAGGTTAACTCATGCCCTGCACGCCCCACCTTGGAGCTCTGGACGGATAGGCCACATTAACCTGCTAATTGCAAACTCAGCACTGCTGGAGGCCTCCTTTACTGGGTTCTGGGGTGATGCAGCAGGGAATTTGATACTGGGTTTTCCTTTGGTACCCGAATGACCTGACCATCACTGCCATGTCTCCCAGCCTGGCTACACCCCCATCTTCCCAGCCTGTCCACACCCACATCTTTAGGAAAGGCAGAACTAGGCTTTGACTGCTCATAGGACTTCTGGCAAGCCATGTTGAACCCCACACAGGCTACTCAGATGCAAACCCTTCCTATCTTTTTGTGGACGACCTGTGTTGAGGGTAACATGGGCAGAGCTGCTTCTTACATACACGGTATGGAATGTTTCCTCTGTATGAAAAGTTCAAAGACTGTGCCCTGTTCACTGTTGACTCCCCCACACCTCACGTGGGGCCTGGCTAATAGTAAGGACCCCCAATTATTTGTGACTGAAAGAGTGAAAACTTGGGTTCAAATTCCTCCTTCACCTCTATCTCGTTGTGCCACTCGGAACACATGGTAAGTCCTCTTTAGCGTTCCTTTTCCCATCTAAAAATTCCTCTGGAATGTCAGGAGGATGAAATAATTCTGATGTGTCAGGGCTGTTTAAGTATGATTTGTCATTTTTAAGGCCACAAGGGGGGCTTCAGTATTGGGAGCTTTGACTTCAGAGTCAGACCTGGGTTCAGAGCCTGGTGTCATCATTTCTTAGCTTTGTGACTGTGGGCAGGTTACATAACCCCTCTGGTACTGTGGCTCCTCATTTGTGATACAGTGTGAATAATACGGGCCCTGCTGTGTTGCGGGCGGTGACAGTCTTGCTCAGCGCATCCCGTGGAGTTATTGTGTGTCCACCACACGTAGCTCAGAGCGAGGCACTGGGCACAGAGGGGGAAGAGGACTTGTTAGCCTTCTGTGCCCGTTACTCTTGTTTGTTTTGATACTGGGGATTGAACCCTGGGGCATTCTACCTCTGAGCTACACCCCCAGCCCTTTTTATATTTTACTTTGAAATAGGTCTTGCTAAGTGGCTGAGGCTGGCCTCAAGCCTGCAACCCCCCTGTCTCGGCCTCCCAAGTACTAAGATTACAGGCGTGTGCCACTGTACCTATTACTCCGGTTATCCCAGGGTTGGCTTGCATGAGCTGACTGGCGAGGGAGTCCCTACTTGATGCCTTTGTCAACCCCTCCAAGGAGAGCTGACCCCCCCCATGGACATCGTCTCCTCCTCGTCGTGCTGCTGAGTGATGCCCAGTTGAGAAGGTCATTTGTACTGGCCCGGGACTCGGGAGGGACGGTAGGGCTGCGACTCGTTCAGTCCGTGAGGGCGTGGGTGGGTGAATCATTGTCTCTACAAGGCTGGCTTGGCATGTCGTCTGGCCCTTTTAGCCGGCAGCCGGGGAGGTGTCTATGCAGGAAGAGCACCCCGTTTCCTCGGATGTTTTCTCTCGGGCTGGCTTCCTCTACAAGCTGCAGTTATGTTCCATTCCCACGCGAGGTCCGTAAGTGGCACTCTTGGGGGAAGCTGTCCCGAGCGTCCTCGTGCTACGGAGTCGGGAGGAGAGGAGGGGCCAGCGCTCTGGTTGACTTTCGCTCTGTGTGCATCTGTGAGACATCTATGGACTTTGCCCCTCCTTGGGCTCTGCCACAGTCTCTCATATTTTCCTACCAGCCAAGCTTTTGAAGCTGCTACCTCGGAACCTTATCATCGCTCAGGCAAATGACAAAACCTCTAATCACTAGAAACCAAACTGCTCCCAGAAACGGTGCATCCCTTTTTTTTTTTTTTGGCACAGTAGAGTATTGAACCCAGGGGTGTTCTACTACCAAACTACACCCCCAACCCATTTTATTTTTTATTTTGAAACAGGTCTCACTAAGTTGCTGAGGGCCTAAGTTGCTGAGGCTAGTCTCGAACCTGTGATCCTCCTGTCTCAGCCTCCCAAGTACTGGGATTATAGGCATATACCCAGTGGTGCTTCCCTTTTATATGCTGACTGGTTATTTGGGTTTGATACATGGTGGTTAAGATGGAACCATTTATTTTATATGATAAAATTCCCCAGCATCGTATCTGGGTGGAGCATGCCTGTAATTCTAGCTACTTGAGAGGCCGAGGCAGGAGGATTGCAAGTTCAAGGCCAGCCTGGGAAACCTAGTGAGACTCTCTCAAAATAAAAAGTGCTGCAGGTATAGCTCAGCGGTGGAGCGCTTGCCTAGCTTTGATCCCTAAGACTGCAAAAGCAAAAACAAAAACCCACATTATGGCCAGAAGGTGTCCTCTTAGTCACCCGGACCTATGCTGCGGGCCACAAATGCTATCTAGATGCTTAGAAGCATTTCATGGACTCCTAGTGAGCCCTGAGCTAACTTTTACTTCCCCATTTTATGGATGGGGGGAACTCAGGCTAATCATTTTCTACAACGGATCCCAAGGCCACCAAGCTAGTAAGAAATCCTAAAGATTCAACCGCAGAACAAACTAGAAAATCCAGACTTACCTCTGTGCTATACTTGCTGTTACTAGCAAAGTTCTTTTGGCGGGAATTGCCCCAGAAACAAACAAACAAATAAACAACAAACAAATCCAGAGTTTCACTGAACAAAGACTTAACCCTCCCTTGGGAAAACGGGCTATAATCACATTTCAATGGCCAGGATATTCTTATTTTGGTGTCTTGCAAACCCCTAACCATTAAAACAACAATTGGTTAAGAAAAAAAAAACCCAAAAAACAACTTTGTAGTTGATATTCTTAGCAAAACTGCACTCTGATGTCTTATAATTTTCCTCATTCTCTGCTGACTCCCTGGCCCCAAAATAAAACGTAATTGCCCATCAGATCAGCTGGCGTCAAGTCACCGAAAGTTCAGGAGTTGCCAACAGCACATCTGCGGCCGCCCGGGCTCGGCTCCTCTCGCAGGGCAGAGCTCTGTTGTCAGCCGGTAATAAGGCATAATTGTCCCTAAACGCCAGCGAGGGCGAGACAGCTTGTCCTTCAGCCTCGCCCACCTCCTGGTCCTCTTGCGGGTTCCCCGACATCTTTGCAGCGTCTCTCTCTCGTGTGGTTCGGCTCTGCCCTGCCCGGTCCTTTCTTTAGCACTTACTCTTGCTCTGTGATTACCACAGTCTCAGGGAGGCAGGCTCAGCTCAGGGCTGTCCATGACTTTGTAGGCACAGTGCTCAGCAGACCCAACCGTCCACAGGCTTCCTTGGCGGTCCCTGGGGACCAGTCAGTGTTCAGGGATCTAGTTGTATTCTGGGTGAACTGTTTGAGGAAACAAAAAACAAAAATGAAATCACTAAGGAGGGGGGCTAGGGCGCCAGGAACACTGAGTGTGGCAAGAACTCGGGGTCACTCCTCAGTGTCCCAAAGTGTCTGCTCCTTAGTGGTCCAGTCTTTAGTGTGCTAAAGTGAATTTCCATCCGCATCAGGTGAGCTCCAGGAGGGAGGATGGAGAGGAGGGAGAGAGGAAGGGTAGGAAGGAAAAAGGGAAGAAAGGGATAACGAAAGAAAGTTATTATTCATTGAACGCATAATACATGTCTTTGACTGTGTTGGTGTCTTCAAAACATGTCTCGTGGAATCATTATCATCATCTTCTTTTTTTCTTTTTCATGTGTGTGGTGCTGGAAATTGAACCCAGGGCCCTACGCTCACTGAGCAGGCACTCTACCTACCCCTGAGCTACATTTCCAGCCCCTCATGGAACCTTTACAACATCCCTAAGAATAAGGATTTCAATAACCCCACTTTCCAGATAAGTTAATTAAGGTTCAGAAAGGTTGAGTGATTTGCCAAGAACACACAGCTCCTAACTGATAGATTCAGGCCTATCTGATGTGGCTGGATTGTGGGGCGGGGGGACCTCACACTTTTTTTTTTTTTGCGGTACCGGGGATTGAACCCAGGGGCATTCTACCTCCGCGCTACACCCCCAGCCCTATTTTTTATTCATTATTTTGAAACGGGGTCTCACTAAGTTGCAGAGGGCCTCACTAAGTAGCTGAGGCTGGCCGTGAACCCGGATCCTCCAGTCTCAGCCTCCCAAGTACTGGGATTACAAGCGTGCGCCATCATGCCTGGCTGGAACCTCACACTTTATCTTTCCCAGGTGGGAAAATGCTTCCTGAAAAATCCTTTTCCTGGTGGCCCGAGCTGAGGCCTGGTGTGCGCTCGAGACCGGTTGTAAAATTCCCGAAGGCCAGAGCCAAGGCTTGTGGCGTGGTGTGGAAGACACCGTCCAATAAGCAATTGCAGATTTGTACACGGCTTACTGAGCTTGATATTTGGCCCACCCAGGCAAGGAGGGTCCTTTGCCTTGTGGCTAGAGCCAGGTTAAGTGGGAGTCACCAGCAAGAACTCCACCGTGGGATGGCTCATCTTGGTGAGGCACGGAATCCCAGGGCATCGATTCAGTGACAAGTATTAGATTGGTAGAAGCCTGTGATGGTCCCAGGGTGGAGGGTGGGGGTGGGACTTTCTTAGCTCCAACCTAAGTAGCTCTTTGTTTTTCTCAGCAATGCTTGCCAAAATTTGCTTCTTCTACAGACATTTATAGAATAAACAGGAAAAAGGCATGGGGAGAGAGGGACGTAGGTAATAGGGCATAAGTGGTAGACAACAGGAGATTTTTGCAAAGTTATGGGAAAGTCAGTCGTGAGCAACACACCCCTCCAGGTGCAGGAGTTTAAGGCCTTTAAGGCCTTTCATGACAAGAAGAGGGAATGGCATTGCAGAAGGAACGGAGGGAGTGAGGTCCACTGCCGGGACAGTCCGTGGCACATTCAGAGGCCAGGGGAATGGTGGCTGGAGTTGGGGCGATGCTGGGAGCTGCTTGAGGGGGAAAGGAGAGGCAGGTGGGTGACGGGGGATGGGGTCTTGTCCGCCATTCTGGGAGAGTTTGGTGGTGAAGGGTGGAGCTTCCAGGGACTCAGAGGAGAGCATACCACCTCTGAACCAGCTCTGCCCCTGCCTTGGCTGCTTGTTAAATGTGGAGCTTTTCTGAGGCAGGTGGTCCCCCTCCTTGCCCTCAGCATCAGTGTTTCTAAAATGAGGGTGTTGGATTAGATCAGTGGTTCTCAAGCCTATTAGAACACACCAGGAGATTTTAAGAAATGACCATTAGAACCACTCCAGGAGCTTTTAAGAAATGACCATTGCAGCCGGCTGTGGTGGTGCATGCCTGGAATCCCGTACTTGGGAGGCTGAGACAGGAGGATTGCAGATTCAAGGACAACCTCAGCAACTTAGACCATTTCAAAATAAAAAATAAAAAGGGCTGGGGGCATAGCTCAGAGGCAGAATACCCCTGGATTCAATCCCTAGCAACACACACACACACACACACACACACACACACACACACACACAGCAGTGCCTAGCCTCACCATTAAAGACTTTATTTATTAATTAATTTATTTTTTGGTCCAGTATATGGCCGGTGCGTTTATATTTTCCAAAGCCCTGTTGGCGATTCTCACAGGCTGCCAGACTTCAGAAGTGCTGAGTTGAAGGGTCTTTAAGGGGCCCTCAGTTTCAAACATCTTTGATTCCTCGATTCTAACATAACCCATAGCCTGTTACTTGAAAGAACAGCTCAAAGCGCATGCGCCCAGGTTCACTGTGGTCTCCGCTGTCTTTCCATATGAAGGCCTGTGTTGATACTTCCCACTGGGATACGGGGTGGCTTCCCACATCGATTCAGTTGCAGGTTTGTGGCTCTGCTGCCTCGGATGTTAGAGGCCTGGCCAGCAGTATGTAGACAGACCCAGAAAGCCAAACCCCCAGGCAGAATACCAGGACAGTCCTATGAAAGGGAGCCACCCCCTCTTGGCCCTGTGAGGAGGAGAACCCAGGCTTGTTCCGGGGCAGTCTTCGGCTGGGGTTCCTGAAGGATAGGTTGTAATCTTGCAGATAAGCAGAAGGAGCGAAGGGCTCTCTGCCTTTCCAGCTGCTGCCTGGGAAGAGCGATGCTGAGTGGGGGCGCACACTGGGGGAGGCGGGAAGGAGCAGGCATTGTACAACCCCCAACTCTGGTCAATTAATCCCTTCATTACCAACCACCTGGTAAATGACGAGTCCATCTAATTATCTCGCTTTGACCCAACAGCTGTCTACCAGCCAAAGAGGGATTAATTGATTTAGTTGTAGACTGGCTCCTTATGCAAAGATATTACTTACTGTCAGCCTACCAGAACAGCAGCTGGCTGGCAAAGATGAAATATTACATTAACCTGATCTTACACACAGCACTTGGGAGAATGCTTCATTATTAATTGCAAATTACAATAGACCAGTGAGGCTCATTGCAAAAGCCAGGGACAGTGAGCTGCCTTTTTTGTTGGGGTTAGTGGCTCCATTATTCCTGAGCCAGGGAGCTGCCCTGGTCAGATTTCCAATCAAGCCGGGACAGATGGGGACGCTAGAGTTAGAAGCGATTTGGGGCAAGAGGAGAGGATTGGATGTATGAGGGAACTGGGGAATCCCTAGCCAGGTGGATAACACAGGGCAGTTACCTATTGTCCCCGAACTGTGGTTTCTTTATCTGTAAAGGCGTGGTGCCAGTCTTGCAGGTTTGTGAGGTCCCCCTCCCCCATGTGTAAAAGGCACCTAGGTCAGAGTTGGTGTTAACCAGTGGTCACCCATGGCTTCGTGGAGTTAGGTAACCCAAGACTGTTCTTAGGGGTCTGGGCTCTTGCTGGGCCCCTGGACTGCAGGCTCAAGACATTTTGCAGATGTACATTTGGAATTTTGTTGAATAATCATAAGATAAATGATTTCCTCTTGTGTGGAAACTACCAGCTGTATTCATTGTGAACACATCTTAGCCATCGTGATTGATGTCCTGTGTCTTGCAGATCCTGTCGATTAGTGAGCTTGAGGCATCGACTCATGAGGCCATGCATGTGCCTGTATGTGTGTGTGTTTGTGTGTGTGTGTGTTTGTGTGTGTATGTGTGTGTTATGTGTAACGTATGAGCCCACTCAACACACACCCTAGAAAATGGGTAGATACAGCTTTTATGGTTAAAAGGTGCCTGTGAGCTGGGGGTGGTGGCGTATGCTTGTACTCCCAGTACTTGGGAGGCTGAGACAGGAGAGTCGCAGGTTCAATACCAGCCACAGCAATAGCGAGACTCTCAGCAACCTCGTAAGACCCTGTTTCAAAGTAAAGCATAAAAAGGGTTGGGGGTGTAGCTGGGAGGTAGAATGCCCCTGAGTTCAATCTCCAGTACACCACACACACACACACACACACACACGCCTGTGGTTGTGTTTGGCAAAGTTCCAATACCTAGTGCAGCACCTCGGGGACAGTCGTTAAGCAAACCCATCTCTGGGTGGTGCTGATGAGGCCCTGGATCCCATGGCTGGTCCCACGTTTAACCCAGGCCTTCTTCACAGTCGTTCTATTCCAGAAACAGAAGCTTCAGGAACAAGCTTCTTTGACCCTGTAGATCCGCTCCGGAGAGGACATGCAGTGCTCTAATGGGGTTTTTCTGTGTCAGCCTGTAGGAATACGATCGGACATATTTCGACGGGAGAAGGGCATTCGGGTGACAGCAGCGACCTCCGCAACTGCCAAATGGTGGCACAGCTGCGCGAGCTGCCATTTTCCCGAAAGTTATTTCCTGAATTACCCTCAATTAGAAGAGGCCTCTACATAATTTGATTTTTTTTTTCTGCAAATTGCACAACTCGAGAAGCCTTTCAGCCAATTGGATTGTATCTTTGTGGGAGGATAGAGCTGTGACAGAGCCCGGGCTACTCGTCTGGCTCCTGGAGGAGAGACAGAGCAGGAGGGGTGGCGGGGTCTTGGGGTCTGGTGGAGCACAGGCTGTCCACCCCACCTCACCCCACCCCACCCCACACCAGTTACTATAGACCTCTGGTCAATGGCTCAACCTTTCCCGGCACTGTAGACAATGCAGATGGATTAGTTATTAAGGATCAAATTAGAAAGTATATAGAGTTCCACTCGCAGGGCAAGTTGCTCGGTCTGTGTTGATTTTCTTCATTCACTCAGAAGCTCGGACGATCCCTTCCAGCATGTCCATTCCCTTCCAGCAAGCTCACCCTGATTTTATTTTTCCTACTCCAAAGTTAGGTTAAATTTTCTTCTAGAAGGGTGCTTTCCATGAGCAATGTAGAAATCAGTCACATACATAGTTGGAAATTTTCTGGTAGCCACACTTTGGAAAGTAGGAAGACAGCAGGTGGAGTTAATTTTACTAATCTATTTTATTTAACCCACTCTATTCCAAAATATGCTCATGTCTACATGTAATCAATAGGGATTGTTAAGATAGTTTCTGTTCTTGTTTTCTTAGGAGGTCTTTGATATCTGAGGTGTGTTTGGCACTCGACACATCTGAGTTGGAACCACCTGTGAGTCAGGTGCTCAGCAAGCAAACGCGGCTTAAAACTGCGGTATTGGACCGTGTGGATCTGCAAAATGTCCCTTTATTCCGACGCCCTACCCC
>PVJS01030448.1:0-24085 GCA_004027185.1 Glis glis | reverse complement strand
GGTGTGTGTGTGTGTGTGTGTGTGTGTGTGTGTGTGTGTATGTGTGTGTGTGTATGTGTATGTGTGTGTGTGTGTGTGTGTGTGTGTGTGTAGAGGGCAATGAATTATGAAAGTAGGAGGATAAAGATGACAAAGTTAAAATAGTAGGCAGAAAAAATATATGTTGTGATAAGTGATAGATAAATCAAATAGATGTTCAGAAAAATAGTCAAGGGTGCTATGACTTTAAATCATATTGTTAAGGGTATTCGATGGCCTATGCCTTTATATATCCACTATTGCCTTCTTAAGCGAACATTTAACAATTAGACTGAAAGTTATTGTAGCACAAAAAATATAAGATCACAGGTGTATAAATAAATTGACAATATATGATCTTCCACTGAAAAATACACTTTGGTGGTTTTAATCTCAGATGATATTTTCTCCTTCCTTCACATTACT
Source organism: Glis glis (assembly GCA_004027185.1). NCBI lineage: Eukaryota > Metazoa > Chordata > Mammalia > Rodentia > Gliridae > Glis > Glis glis. The sequence goes on along the minus strand of PVJS01030448.1, from coordinate 23,641 downwards.
ACTGTAAAAGCTCAATAATTTGAAAAGTGGAATATTCTGAAAAATCATCTGATTAATTTATTATAATCTAAAATATCCATTTTGTTTCAACTAGGAAGACAGCTTTCTTTTTCTTTCTTTCTTTCTTTCTTTCTTTCTTTCTTTCTTTCTTTCCTTCCTTCCTTTCTTTCTTTCTTTCTTTCTTTCTTTCTTTCTTTCTTTTTTCTTTCACAAATGAAAATCATACAGTGAGTTGCAGGTTGCAGTTTGAATAAACATGTCTAAAATGGAGTGCTGTCATTTTAAATGTTGTATAAATACAATTGGTTCTAATACTTCAATTTCAGGTTATTATTTCATTGTGGTAATTTTTTAATATTTATCATTAATAGCACAATTTATTCTTCTGAAAATAGGTAAGAGATTCCATAAATAAATTTAGCATTATATAGGGGTAATTGGTTGTCTATTAGGACCAAGAAAAATCTTTTTTTCCCTACAACCATGTATTTGAATTCACATATGCACCCCCCCATACACAATTTTGCAAGAATTTTAACTTTAGGCAGTTGGTTATAAAAGTTAAAAAGAGTAGCCGGGCGTGGTGGCGCATGCTTGTAATCCCAGTACTTTGGGAGGCGGAGACCGGAGGATCCAGGTTCGTGGCCAGCCTCAGCGCTCTCTGTCTGTCTGTCTGTCTGTCTGTCTCTCTCTCTCTCTACTTAGTGAGGCCCTCTGCAACCTCGTGAGACCCGGTTTCAAAATAAAGTATAAACAAAAAAATAGGGCCGGGGGTGTAGCGCGGAGGTAGAACGCCCTTGGGTTCAATCCCCGGTACCGCAAAAAAAAAAAAAGTTAAAAAGAATGGATATCAAATAAATTATGAATTATTAAGTCATTAATGATTTCTGGTTTCTATATTCTCTGAGAAATAACTATTTCCATGATAAACACTCCTTTAAGAGTATAAATTTAGCTGGGCGTGGTGACTCCTGCTTATAATTCCAGTACTTGGGAGGCTGAAACAGGGGGATAGCAGGTTCGAGGCCAGTCTCAACAACTTAGCACGGTGTTCAATAACTAAGCAAGGAGACCCTGTTTCAAAATAAAAATAACAGGGCTCAGTGTAGTTCAGAGGTAGATGCTCCTGGGTTCAATTCCCAGTACCAAAACAAACAAACAAACAAATAAACAAAAAACACAAACATGAATTCACATCCTCTTTCTGCCATTGAACTTAGATTTTCACTAAACCCTTCTAATTATTTTTTAGACCTGATATTCTAGCACTTTCAAGGAACATTCCCAGATAAAAATAAGAAGTAATTTGTAACATTAGTTTAATTAACAACCAATATAAGGAATTCTAAAATTTACCCAATTGTCTATGATTAACATAAAACTTTTCACTAGTTTTATTTTATTAATAATACTGGACACAAATTTTCATGTGTACTTCTAATGGATTTTATAAAATAAACCACTAGAATTGGAAGTGATAATGCAATGTGCCTTTCAGCACCATGATATTCTTGATAAATATTGTCAAGTTCACTTCTAGAAAGTTTTACCAATATATGAGTTTGTAATTGCATATGCTCCTTAAGTTATATATATGAGAGCATTTACAAATCAACATAAAAAGCCCAAAAGAACAATGAGCAAAGCGTATGAAAATAATAGGAAAATCAAATGGTACAAATGAAAGAATAATGTGTAAATTGTTGAATAATTTAAATAAAATAAATCAATGACAACATATTATGTAATCTGTTAAAATAACAAAAGCAAGGCCGGGCGTGGTGGCTCATGCTTGTAATCCCAGTACTTTGGGAGCAGAGACCGGAGGATCCAGGTTCGCGGCCAGCCTCAGCTCTCTCTCTCTCTCTCTCTCCCCCTGTCTCTCTCTACTTAGTGAGGCCCTCCGCAACTTCGTGAGACCTGGTTTCAAAATAAAGTATAAAAAAATAGGGCTGGGGGTGTAGCGCGGAGGTAGAACACCCCTGGGTTCAATCCCTGCTATCGCAAAAAAAAAAAAATAACAAAAGCAATCTGAGAATTAAAATTATACTGTGGGCCAGGTGTGGTGGCACTCATCTGTAATTCCAGTACTTCAGTGGCTGAGACAGGAGGATTACAGGTTCAAGATCAGCCTCAATAACATAGTGAGGCCCTCCACAACTTAGTGAGACCCTGTTTCAAAATAAAAAAATAAAGTAGGGCTGGAGGTGTAGCTCAGAGGTAGAATGCTCCTCAATCTCCAGTACCACTCACACAAAATTAATAATAATAATAATAATAATAATAAAAATAAGGTGTGGACTTTCACACATGATGCCAATCAGATGTTATCCTGCCCTTAAACCTCTAAAAAGTTATACAGCAATATTTGTCAAGACCCCTAAAAGAATTCATTTTCTTGATTCATTTTTAGAAAATTAGAACTGCTAATGGAGATTTAAGCATACATATGCAAAGCCAAGAGTCAGTGATAGAAATATCTATATTGATACTGTTGACATTGCCTAATGATCCATTATCTCATGTTTCTTTTATTAAACACCTCTCAAATTTTAACAACAACAACAACAAAAAAAAACGGCCACCTACAGTAAGTATTGTAACTATGAGCTTTTCTTTTGGATAGGTTGGTTACATATGACTAACATCAGATCAACTGGATGTAAGCAGAAAATAAATGTGCAAGATCTGTGACCTTAAAAGGAAAGTAGTCCTCTCTAACCCCTTCCCGTTTGTTGTAAAGTGGTTGTTTGATAATTGGAGCTGAAATAACCCTCTTGGTCCATGAGATGGGAGCAGGGATGAAATATAGAAAAAATAAGTGGATATTGGTTTCTTGATGATTTTGATGGTACAGAAAAGTCCTGGACCAAATACTGAGACTGTTTTATAAGAGATAAATAAGGTCTACCTTATTTAAATCACTATTCATTTGGGTTTTTTGTTATAATAACTAAAACTACTAAGTACATGAAACATATATGCAGGAATATTATATATCAACTCAAAGACTCCTAATATTATGAAATGATGTTGTTGGAAGAAAGTTAAATACATTATGCTAATTTTTAAAATTATAGGTATTTTTAAAAAGAAATCTATAAAATGTTAACAAAAGTAAATCTGAGTGGTGGGATTAGGGGTGATTGTTAAGGTATGTCCCTTATCCTAGTCTATGAGATAAACATCAGACAAATTCCAGTCAAGTGATATTTTACAAAATACCTGACCAATATTTTCAGATACTATCAAGGTCATCAAAAAATACAAGTCTGAAAACACTGTTTTCAAAGACCTTAAGGAGACATGAATTTGATTTCTTGGATGGGTTCCTTAAACAGAAAGAAGATATTAGATAAAAACTGAGAAAATCTGAAATATAGACATTAGTTAAAAGTAATATATTCTTTATATTAACTCATTAACTGTTAATATTATGCTATAGTAATTGAGATGTTAACAATAGGGGAAACTGGGACTGGGTGTGGATTCTTTGGGAATTCAGAATTTATATTTATTCAAATATAGGTATATTCTAAGTTTTAAAAGTCTATTTTTTTTAAGTTCTTGCCAGGAGTGGTGGTTCATGCCTGTAATCCCAGTACTTGGGAGACTGAGACAGGATAATCGCAAGTTTGAAGCCAGTCTCAGCAACTTAGCAAGATCCTGTTTAAAATTTAAAAAATAAAAGAGTTGGTGATGTAGTTTGGAGGTAGAATGCCCTTGGTTTCAATCACTAGTACAAATAAATAAATAAACAAATGAATGAATAAATAGATAAATAAATAGATAGATAGATAGATAGATAGATAGATAGATAGATAAAATTGTTCTTGACAGTAGGCACTAGGCACCGGCGAGTGTTGCAGTCCATACACACTGTTATTTATCTGTTAGCTCCTCTTGTCTGCTTGGGTACAAGCCCAGTCCGCAGAAAAGTCTTCCAAATTCCTTCAGCTTTTCTGTTTCCAAACCACATGTGTGCTCAGCTCCATGATGAAGGGCATCATCTGCTCTCCTGTATACAACTGGCATCACTGAAGCTGGAGGTGCAGAGGTAGCAATCAATCCACCCAAGTGCCAGTTCCTTTTCGTGGATGTGTTTGCCCTTACTTCCCTGTACTTCATGTCCTTCCCACTTACACAACCACCTACCCTGCTGACCTCAGTTCCACCACCAGAGGCTGAAGTAACAGACCATTATAAACTGTTTAGTTCCAAAACAGCATAAGGGAAAAACCCCTATAGTAAAGCCCACATATGGTATCTCCTCTAATGGTTGTGTTTCACCCATAAAATCTCACCTGCTACAACTACGTAATCTATTAGAACTATTTATTAAAACAAAACAAAAAATCTTTTGAGTACTAACTGCCTTATTTCAAGAACTAAAGGTGACAGCTCAATCATGAGGAGGCTGAGGGTTAGAAGGCAACACGACCTTGAATTCTGCTACATCTTGGAGCCTCCTTAAAGCTGCCATTTCCCCAAACAAATCAAGATAAACAACCATTTTGTGGAGCTCTCCAGTGAAGAATTAGTGATATTAAAGAAATCTACTATCAAATCACTATATATTCTAAGTCTTTTCTACTTTCAAATTCATTACATCTATAATGAAAATAAGAGATATTTTTAGTGGTCAAAAGACATAAAATGATTAATCACATATCCACTAATGACATTTTAAAAGTACCTCAGCCCAGAAATGTGACACTACCATCATTAAAAATCAGATTCAATTTTCAAAGATACTAATCTTAAACTTTATGCTGCTGGCAGAAACATAAAATTATATCCAGTAAGCTCAGCTGTTCTGGATAATGGGAAAGCTGAGTTCTATGGTGCTGCCAGAAAATAATATGTTCTTAGAAATTCTGCAAGTTGAGTAGGGAGAAAACTGATCAGAATATGACAAAGTGATGTTACAAATTGTTCAGAACAGAAAAATTCCAGATCCAAAGACATTTTTTTTCCTTTGAGACATGGGTTGAGGTCCAAGAGCAGCATAATGGCACCAAATGGGTAAAAACAACAATAAAGTCACTTCTCATGCATAATGCAAAGGCATTCTCTATTGGAGTTGATATCACCATCTGGTGTCTAATTATTCCCGCCTCACACCACACGGTGGTGTGCACCTAATGGAATGACTGTACGTTATAATAACTCGGTTCACAGACTCTTTGCTGCTAATTATAAGGTGCTAGTTGTTGTTGTTTAACATCATGGAAATCCTAAAGAATTTGATGCTCGTTGCTTAAAATAAATATTTTGTATAATGTCACTGGGAAAAGAGAGCTAAAGTTAGCTTTTATTTTTCTAAAAGATCTATTGTTCCTTTATGTTTAGTTTCTTCTAACATCTGCACCACAGAAATTAATTAAGGACCTGATTCTTTATTCTCATCATGTGATCAGTGCCCTTTTTTTCTAAGGGAATGCTTTTTATTTTTGTTTATTCGTATATATTTTTAAATTGTGGGAATTAGAGTTAACAGTTTTTTTCTTTTCTGAAATGACAAAGACAATAATTCTTATGAAACATTCACTTATTCATTTAATGAGTACAGAACAGTCACTAGAAAAATATTCATTTAGGGTCTGAAGGAATAAAAATAACCTCTCAAAAAGGACTCAGGTTAATTAATAAAATATATATATATATATATATATATATATATATATAGGCAAATAATTACCATAAAACTTTGCAAATGTTTTAATAGTAATATTTACAGGTTCCTAATGCACTAATGAAGAGACACTTCACCACAGATTTTAAACCCCAAGGGTATATTTTTTTTGTTGTTATTTGAAGCTTTATTTTCTATTGTTGCATAATAAACTACTCTAAAATGTAGGAGCTTAAAATAAAATAACAACCATTTCTTTGCTCATGATTTTGCAATTTAGTCAGGATTTGTAAGTAATACCTCTTCCTTGTTCCACAAACATCTTTGGAACTGGAGCTCAAGAACCAATTTGAGCCGGGCGTGGTGGTGCCCACTTGTAATCCCAGTACTTTGGGAGGTGGAGACTGGAGGATCTGGGTTCGTGGCCGGCCTCAGCTCTCTCTCTCTCTCTCTCTCTACCTAGTGAGGCCCTCCGCAACTTTGTGAGACCCGGTTTCAAAATAAAGTATAAAAAAATAGGGCTGGGGGTGTGGCGTGGAGGTAGAACGCCACTGGGTTCAATCCCGGTACCGCAAAAAAAGAAGAACCAATTTGAAGATGAATCATTCACACTGATAAAAATTATTTCTGAATTTGGATAATGGTTTAAATAAGATGGCCAGTGGGGGATCTTGATCTTCTGTCACATGGTTCTCTATGTGTGACTGCTTGGGCTTCCTCACATAATGGCACCTAAATTGTGAAAGAAAGGAAGTGAAATCTGCTGGTTTTCTTAAAGTGTAGGCCTAAACCTGTCACAAAATTCCCTTTTACCATATTTAGTCTCAGAATTTACAAGTCCAGTATTGATTCGGTGGAATGAAAAAGACCGCACTTCTCAAGGGTCTGTTTTTGGCTATCTCTAATCTACCAGTTGGCAAACTTGTCAAGCATACACAATACTTTATGTGAGCAATGTAAAGACTGACTTCACATAAAGTCCAGTGTAAGTTATCTAAAACTACATTTTAATACTATGGCTTGAAAAGGGAAGCAGTATATTCTATGAAATATCTGAAAGTTTAATTCTAGGCTTCCTAAAGCAATTTGTGCTACTCAATAGAAACTGTTCATGTCACAAATACATTTTAATTAAATCTGAATTTCATATATATATATGTATATAGCTAACATTTAGAAAATACTTATTATGTACCATAATGTAACATAATAAAAAATGTTTCAATTACAAATCACAACAAAAAATTTCAGGTAAAAATTATCCCATTTTATTCATAAACTAAGGCAAATGTGAGTAACATCTGGGTTAATATAGCTAATATGTGGAAGACCTTGGATTCAAGTCAAGGTTCTCTCTGAATACTGTGCTGTCCTGACAAAGCACATACATATTCCATATTAATTTTCAAAAAATTTATTTTCATCTATTTTTCTATCAGATTTATTCTGTGTTCACTTATAAATAAAATCAATTGTTATTTATTATAAGTAGGGCTGAGAGTCGAGTAACATAATTTTCACCCCCCCAATCTTATCAATTGATTATTTCAACAGTTTTATTCTACACAAACTTACAAAATAGTTTCTAATGAGAATAGGTACTACCAGTTTTATGTGTATGTTTATACATACATAAATGTGTGTATATGCCAAAAATTAGTATTTAATATAAACATGAGTATGGAGATAAAATTATGTATGTTTTAAGATAAGATTTATTTACTAAATGTTACACTAAATTATGTAGTTGGTTAAGTATTTACCTTTATATAACCTCTTTTCCTTTTTTTTTTCTTTTTTTGTGTGGTACTGGGGATAGAACCCAGGGGTGTTCTATTTCTAAGTACACTCCCAGCCCTATTTTATTTTTTAGTTTGAAACAGATTATCACTATATTTCTGAGGGCCTCACTAAGTTGCTGAAGCTGGCCTCAAACTTGCAATCCTCCTGTCTCAACCTCCCAAGTACTGGGATTACCAGCGTGCACCACCTTGCCTGTCTCATTCCATATTTTTCTATTTTGTAAGATCTATGATGGAAGGTTCTAGGCCTTGTTCTTTATACACAAGGTTGGCAGCATTATCTATATTGAATGAGGCAATAGATCATAAAAGTCCTTTATGGAAAGTTTATGAAAATAATTAATTGGAGGTAAAAAGTCAATCAGAAAGCCCAAATCCTTAATACTAGGTCAACTGTAATTACATTGGAATTTTTCCTTGTGAGAATTTTGCTCTTCATTTCTCTGTTATGCTAAGATAAAATTACATGAAAGTAGATTATAGTTATACTTTGAGACAATTATTTCAAGACCATTTGATAGCAAGGAAGTACTGAAGAGCTTTTTGAAAAATTACAATTGCATTCTCTAGAAGGTTTCTCCATTAACGTTAATTATGTTCTCCCTGGAGCCATGAGCTTAGGCAATCTTTTGAAAAGGCAAATTCATTCACCAGCAGGTGAATGTTTTAAGGTTTCAATTCAATACCACTTAGCTTAAAACATTTAGAGTTGCTTCTTTTTCTTTTCTTTTTCTACTGCTTTATTGAGATATAATTTGCGTACCATGAAGTTCACCCAATTAACATTTATAATTTAACGGTTTGTCTACTGAATTGTGCAATCAACACCATCTTAGATTCTCATCATCCCAAACAGAAACTTTTTAACCAAATAGCAATCACTCTCCACTCTTCCATCTTTTCACCCCCAGTCCTAGGCAAACCTCAACTATTTTTTTTTCTTTGACTTCTGTTAGAGAAGTGAGAAAATTTACTCTCAAATTATGGATGAAGTAGCATGCGACATATAGGTCTATATTTCCAACGCAAGTCTTATATTCATGCTATGTAAAAGATTAGGCAATGTTTCTTTAAGTACATTCTATGAAATGACCAGAATACTTTTAATGAAATGGGAGCTGACTCAACACCCAACTCAACAAAAGTCAATCACAGTAACTTTCCTAAATAGTATTTTAAATAGCTGGAGTGATGAGCACATACTTTTTAAAAAATGATGGACTTTCTGAATGCTTGTTTTGTGTCCCATTTTTTCATGTCCTCCATCCATAAACTATATTCATGTATCCAAACTCTTTTCCAGAGCTTTTAAAAAAATTTCTCCATTGTCCCTGACAATTGACAGTCCCATTTTAGTGTCACTCATTTTATTCATTCCTTCAAGTCTCCTCTTCCAAATTTTATCCTATGAACACAAACTCATTTTTTAATGTTGCTTCTCCCTAACAGGTTATCTCTTTCCAGACCTCTGATGGACATAAAGGAGACTGTGTTTATTTTGTCAATCTTAAATGACTTATTTTTCTTCTTTCTCCTTTCTCACTCTTTCCATTAATAATATCTCATTTCCTCAATGCCATCATGGTCCCTACTTTTTAGTGTCTTCTATTAAATATGTCTTGCATAACAATGTAAGCCAGATCCTAGTCTTTTTTTTTTTTCTTTCTTTTTTTGGTGGTACTGGGGATTGGAATCAGGGGCATTCTACCTCCAAGCTATGCCCCCAGCCCTATTTTTAATTTTATGTCTTGAAATAGGGTTAGTGCCAGGTTGCTGAGAATCTCCCTATATTGCTGAGTCTGGTAGCGAACCTGAGTTCCTCCTGTTTCAAGCCTTTCAAGTACTGGGATTACAAGTGTGCACCACCATGCCCCTCTAGGTCCTAGATTTTTACCAACAGTGCATCTGTTCCTGTAGCACTAGCTTTTTGGTTGTTGAAATAAGTATATAGGTAGATAGAGATATACATCTATTTATCATCTATCTATTTACTGGCACTTTTATGAAACTCTGGTACAATATATTATAATAAAATGTTTAAAGACCTGTATTTGGATTCATATCATTGGCATACATTCCAAATTTTAACTTTTTCTGCCTTCAATGACTTAGTAAACTCATATAAAAGATCTAAACTACAATTATCTGTAAAATAGGAATAATAATATTACTTCTATAGAAAAGCAGGACAAGAAACGATCAATACTATTAGCAAATATACTGTTATTACTATTATTATTCAAATGTATTAAGCCTTCACTAGCCTTTTTGATGTTGTTGTTTTTGGTGAATCTGGAAAAATTCCCTTTACATATACTTTTTTATGGAAAAATACACCAAGAAACAGACTGTCTTAAGCCATTTTTTTTCACCGCATGATCCACTTGAAAACTTAAGACTTTCTATGTAATAATAACATAAATGTTAAAAGCTTCTCTACTAGGAATTGAACCCAGGGACAGTCTACCTCTAAGTTACAGTCTCAGCCCATTTATTTTATTTTTTAAATTTTGAACAAGGTCTTGCTAAGTTGCCAAAGGTCTTGCTTAAGTTGCTAAGATTAGCCTCTATCCTGTGATCCTTCTGTCTCAGTCTCCCAAGTACTGGGATTACAGGTGTGTGGATCATGCTTTTTACATTTCTATAATGAATATGATGCTGTCTGAAAAGGGCACAATGTAATATATAATTATCATATAAGGAAATAAAGCATGCAGGCACGGGCTGGAATCTCTTCCTTCTTCACATTGATTATCCCTCATTATGGCCACTGTGGCTACGGTCTTCAATACACTTTTGCTTTCTTGCAATCCCCATGTTTGCTTTTGTAAATGAAACAATAAATTCTTAATTATCTGAGGTTCATTTTCACTCCCCATTTGTAAGTTCCCTAAAACCTGGCACTCTGTCTCTTTTGTAGATTGCTGAAACTCTAATAAATTGTAGCTGAAAAAAATAACTGAGTGAATTCAAAAGAATACTTTAGAACTATTTATTTGGAAAACTTATGTGTTGCAAATGGGTTCCTTTTGAGAGGATTAACAAGAAGCTGGTATCAGAAATCATAAAATACACTTCATTCAGTATGTGTATGTGTAAAGCCATATATACTTTTAATGACTATGTTAAATGTGCTAAATGCATTTGCTCATATATATCAGCAAGCTGGGGTGATGCTTGAATGATGACTCAATTTTTTTTATGATATAAGAGAGCCTCCCTAGGAAAGTGTAACCCGGCCTAGCACTGCCAGCGCAAGACTTAATGTGTTCTTAGCATACTCTAAGGAACAGGAGCATAATTTCTGTAATATACTTCAGAAATTAAAAAAATACAAATTTTCTGAAAATTGTGCTTAAACAACATAGGCCAGGAATTGTGGTCAATATCATTAAAAGTTTAGTGAAATATTGAAAAGCAATTTTTAATATAATAGTATTGGTATAAAGTGACAGAGTTCTAAATTTGGGAAACTGAAACATTAGCATTTTGCTAGTCTGACTGAGGCAAATGAAATTATAGCAGAGTCTTTTTAATTCCTTTTTTAAAAAAAACAAGTAGAGTTTTCTCAATTTCAAGTTTTTCTCACATTATCTTTTCTTAAACCTTTGGCACCTGCTAGAAAGTAAGAGCAGATGATAAGATGAATGAACATGTAGCACATGGATCAACAGAAGAACATGGAAATAGACGACCGTGATAAGTTTGACAGTCCTTTTCTTTCTATTCGTATAATGATTTAATTAGCATCCAAATGTTATATTGATACTTATTTCCTACTAGCAAAATTAGTCCTAAGTTTATATTATAAAATCGTTATACTAATATTTTACGGTATATTGCAAACAAATAAGGAAATGAAGGGAAGAAAAAGAAAAGAAAAAAAAAAAGAAAAAGGACAGGCTGACTGTCCTTTCATGGAGTCTACTGACTACCCAATCCAAGATTCACTGGAGTATTAAGTTAAACCACATATAAACTAATTTCAGCCAAGTATCTTGAAACAAGGGCTAACATTTCTTCCTTGTGTTTCCTCCTTCACAACCACCATAGTGCATTGTACACACACACACACACACACACACACACACACACACACACATATATATATATTAAATAAATGAACAAAGCAACTCCTGATATTCTCTTGAAGCTAATTTGTATAACCTGGAAAGTGTGTGTTTGTGTGTGTGTGTGTGTGTGAGAGAGAGAGAGAGAGAGAGAGAGAGACAGAGACAGAGACAGAGAGACAGAGAGAGAGACAGAGAGAGAGAGAGACAGACAGACAGAGAGAGAGAGACGGGGAAAAAGAAAGGAGCTATACATAGAGAGTAAAATGGAGAGAAAAAGAGGGAGAGCACTTATATAATCTGAATAATAATGTATTATATCATTATTGTCTTCCTTGCCTAAAGTATACAAAAGATATAATATCAGTCTTGGTTATTTCAGTAAATATATTTTAACATGTAGTTTTGAAAGAAGAATATAATTCTTATGAGACACACCCCTATTTCTCTATCAGCAATTTAAACATATGGATGTTTGCAGCAGTTGGCAAAAACCCAGACTAGATTTATCTAGACGCACCAGCTGATGCCCAATCAAAGCCTCACAGGATACAGTTATGTTGGTGGCCATGATGGTTTCAGGGCTGAATTTTTATTGCTTTTAGGTCCAGAAACATGATTCAGTTGCTCAGGCCAAATGTAATAAGTTACTCAGAACCTAACACGCTTATCATATCATAAGTGATCCTCTGGGAAAACTGAAATATTTGCAGTTTCTGCTAACTCAGGCATTCATTTCTTCACAAAAATTCTTCTCTAACTGAGATAACCTCTCCTAAGTATGTTGACAAACAAATGTTAAATCCTTCCAGGCTCAGCTCAAATACCAACTCTACCACTGTAAATGATTCCCTGACTTTGGAGTTCTTTCTGTGTGCCAGGCTGCGTTCTGTATATAATTATCTTGTAATGTCAACTTCTTTTGCTATTTTTGTTTGCTGTTTGATTCCTGCTTGCCTCTCCTATCATGCTAGCCTGCTTCGTGTAAAGGGACCACAGAAACTCATTTCCATGTCACTGACATCTGACAGAGCTCCTAGAGAGTCCATAGTCAAAAGATACTTATTTTAGAATTCAAAGAATGACAGAGGAAAATAGTAACATATAAGAAAACTGGAAACTTATTGATAGGCATAAACATTTTATACCTAAGTTATTTGAGAATACTTGGGACAGATTATTTTCTCTGGAGGTATTTACATGGAGTGTACAGAATCAGAAATTAAGAAAGTTAATTTAATTATCTCAATGCATTAAAGGCACAAATGGGGTATCCTAATACATAATGCATTATATAAATATGTCTGCTTATCTATCTACTCAGTGACTGTAGAGCCAAACTCATTTCCAAACAGAAATATACCAGATGCTTCATACTATGAATATACATTCAATAGAACTCGGTATTTGCTCATGAAGACCAAAATATTCCTATGGTGCATGGGAAAAGAAGGGAAAAACTTTTCTTTAGACATTAGTAGCTTTATTTTTCCCACATTTATACTTTTTTCACACATATATTTTAGTCAGAGTAATATTGTTTTTTAAAGACAGATTAATTATATGTGTAGAACTTCCATTTCTTTTAAACCTAAATTGGGATTCATTTATTGTTGGATTAATTTGATAATATTTTTAAGTGCCATTAATGTTTAGTGCATAACAAACATTACATATTGCTAAATAAATAAAACATAGTCATAATAATGTTCAGGCGATTTCTTCATCTAGTGTATTATCTATGTTATGTGTTAATTTTTCTAAGGTCATTGAATCTCCATTAGTGACCTTTATGTCTTTGTTTCATTACAAGCTCATATTGCTAGAAATGGAAAGGGAAATTTATAAGAGAAAATATCAAATCAACATGGTCAGAATTAATCTTTCATAAAGCGTTTTAAGTTCAGTTAATTGTTTCTGTATTGATTAGTCTACAAGCTCAAGAAAAAAACAGTGTTTAGGAATCCAATAAAAGTGGAACCTGCCTATATAAATGGAAAATGATGTGATGAATTTAATTATGTGAATTCATTCATATAAATATATATATATATATATATATATATTTCCAATCTATTTCTATATCTATTTCATTTCTTTTCTTTTTTGTGGTACTGGGAATTGAATCCAGAGTCTTTCTACCTCTGAGCTACACCCCCAGCCCTATTTTATTTTTATTTGGAAACTGTCTTGCTAGGTTGATGAGAGTCTAACTACTTTAACTACTTACTAAGGCTGTCCTCGAACCTGCGATCCTCCTGTCTCAGCCTTCCATGTACTGGGAATACAGGTGTGTGCCACCACACCCAGATCATATCTATTTCTATTTATTGTTTTGTGGGTGAAGAATGATACTATACCTTTCCTTTAACTAAGCCACTAAAAAGTCATGATCTTGGACAGCAAATGTTACCCTTTTAATCTAAGTTTTCTCCTCTGTGAAATAAATAAATTGTATTAATTAATTTCTGAATTTCATTCCATGTGTGAAAGTCTATTGTTATATTTTGTGATGGAGTATTGCCAGAGATCATGGGACATCAGAGTTACCAAAAATGTCCATAAGGACATGACCAATTTTTTTCAGGGTAATAATTTCCTTTACAGATACTCCCTATTATGGCAATATTCCAATATTCATCTTTTAAATTGACACCTGCAAGCTCAGTGCTCAATTGAAAGTGATTAGAAGCACATTGGAAAGAATTATAAGTCTACATGTAGACACATTTGAAAACAAATGCATCTTTCAAGATTGGTTTAAGTCTGCATTGCAAATTCTCTGTCTAGAATGAAAGCATTTTGATATAAAGGATAATATCTTAATCACTTTTGTGTGTGTCCAGTATTGGTGATTGAACCCAGGGGCATTCTACTTCTGAGCCCCCATCCCTATTTTATCTTTTTAAAAATAAGGTCTCGCTAATTTATTGTGTACTGCTGGCCTCGAACTGCCATCCTCCTGCCTCATCTTCCCAAATACTAGGAATATAGATATGTGCCACCACACCTGGCTTTCATGTTTGTTTCTTCAGTGCCTCATGGATAGCATGCATATAATACCTGTTGAATAACTGAATACACAGAAATTTTGCATAAATTATATATATGAAATAATATATATATAGTTTCTTCTTGCAATCACTTAGAAATATACAGACAGCTTCCATTATTATGATATTCCATATATGAGTATCAAAAGTTTAAGTGACTCTGGGAACAGTTGTGAAGCAGGCCCAAACTGCAATTAGTATCACTGGGGCTCCTCTTGCCCTGAATCCTTTGGCTGTGTTCCCAGACACCAGTGCCTGTGTGTTCTGTCATGTCTCTTTTCCCCTCTTCCAGGGTGACCTTCACCCAATTATGTATGTGTGTTTAGACACATGCAATATGCTGAAGGTGATGGATGGATATGAATATGTCAGATCAGAAATGTGTTTATGCCTTATTAATTATTTATACATGAGTATTCAAAACTGTACATAATAACATTATGTACCATCCAGACTTCAAAATGTAGCAATACACCAGGCATGTTTACCCACATCTGTAATCCCAATACTTGGGAGATTGAAACAAGAGGATTGCAGGTTTGAAGCCAGCCTCAGCAATTTAGCAAGGCTCTCAGCCACTTACCGAAACCCTGTTTCCAAAATAAAAAATAAAATTTGTCTAGGTATATAGCTTGGAGATAGAATGCCCCTAGGTTCAATCCTCAGAAACACACACACACACACACACACACACACACAAAGAAAAGGAAAGGAAAGGAAAGGAAAAAGAAAAAGAAAAATGTTGCGATCCTCTGTGCTTCAGTCCTCAGTTCCAGATCTTACATTTTAATAGATCTACAATAGTAAACATAGAGACATATTAGTGACTAATGTGGAATCTTGCCACATCTGCTTCCGTCTGCTCAGCTTTTGACTGTGGCCGGACCTCAGTTGTATCTAATCACCACTTCCTTAAATGACACAGGCTGCCTCACTGCATTTCTCCCATTGGGCTTTTCACAGAAGAATCAACACAAGCCTACACGTTACACTGCTTCTTTCAATTCTTCTAGATACTAGAAAGATTTCAGAGAGTAAAATGGCCATACCTACCAAATTATCTGAATCATAAGAGCTAGGCAAATGCTAATTCTTTGGAAAACTATCCATCTTATTTTCAATTGTAAATTTACATTAAATTAGACAAAGGGGATAGATATTTGCAAATCATATCAAACTAATGAAATAATCTATATACATTTGGAGTTTTCTAATGGAAAACTGTTATAAAACAATTCTTATGCATCAGTTTGATTCAGATTCTGAAAAATAATAGAAGATCATTTAAGAAAGAATTTCAATTGTGTCCAAAGTTTCAATTTCAAAAGAGCTAGTTTCTCATGATAGGGAAAGCCACTATTATTACTAATTATTATTATTATCATTATTGGTGTGTGTGTGTGTGTGTGTGTGTGTGTGTGTGTGTGTGTGGTACTGACATTTGACCTCCAAGCTCCATCCTCAGACCTATTTTATGTTTTGTTTTGAAACTGCATCTTGCTAGGCTGCTGAGAGTCTCACTAAGTTGCTGAGTCTGGTCTCAAACCCGTGATCTTCCTGTCTCAAGCCTCCCAAGTACTAGGATTACAGGCATGTGCTACCACACCTTGATTAACCACTATTGTTTTAATATTGGTACTGTCCTACTAGATATCTTCATTTTTTGGAAAATCAAGCTAAGAAATAAACTCTCCCATATATAATCCATTTCTCTTTTCTCTTGACTCCCCCAAAAGTTATTTATTGAGTAACTTTTTTAAGAATTGGGCCTATTGTTCTATAGATAAAATGACTTGGGAATAATATACAAATCCAAATCCTATAGCCTCTAGCAATCACTTTTGATGTAAAGTATTTTTTTCCCCCAAACTCTGCCTGTTAGTACAAAATCTCTGTTTTCCTTTAGCTGTGGGACTACCTATAAACTCCATATGGTTGACATCAGACCAGTGGAACATCTGTAAAAATGCAGATCAGGTTTTCTGTACTCAGAGAAATAAACAGTTTTAAAATAAGCATTATCTCATCAGTATTCTGTACCAGCACCTTAGCATGAAGGAGAAAACTTCAACAATGAACCTAGAAAGAGAAGATCAAAGGCTATGACTCAGAGGAGAGAACAAAAATAACTCTCTTCTTAATGGAGCTTACAAGTAAGAATAGAGAGAAAAATAGTCCTATCACTTTCTCTTGGTGAGATCTTTTTCATTCAGCTGATGTGTATATGTCTATCTGGCAAGCAATTTTAGTGTCAGATGGAGTATTTAGAAGTAGAGAGTAGGCTTATGGGTATTGTAGTTACAGAAGCTGAGCTTTCACTGAGAGGTGGCTTTCAAAGCTACTTAAAGAAATAAAGGTTTAGACGACTTGTTGTGATTAAATTACCTGGTCTAGAAACATTACAAGTATTTCGAATCCTTCTTATTTCCATATAGATATAATTTTAAATCTGGAATTTATTTGTGTTAATAAGATTTTCCCCACTATAAGCTATGTCTCAGAGTCAAATTCTTTCTCACATATACTCAACTCTAAACTTAGTAATTTTGTTTAATCTACTTGCACTTAAACTGTACTTTGTCCCCCCTGCAATTACAATCAACCAATGGTGTAAGTGTTTGCAATGAAGATGTTGTCTTCCTTGAACATGATTTTCATTGCGTCATTTGCCAATTGACTAAACCTCAGCAATTTTGAATGGTATGTCTAATCATAACATGGAAAAATATTATGTTAAATTACTAAACAATAACTTATCTTCCATCTTTTGAGAAAGGTCTGTCCTGAGAAAAATCACTTACCCTGAGATGATCACTTCTATCAATTATAGTAGACTGGAAAAGAAGAAAAGGAGCTAAAATACCCCACAGCATATCCCACTGGATACCAAAGCCCCATGACAGCCTACTGTCTCTTTCTCCCCTCACTCCCCACCATCTGGCTCATCCTTTGCCTGTGGACAGCCCATTTCCAAAGAACTCTGAACAGAAGATGGGAAATTGGAGATCTGATTGAATATAACCAGTTGGATGTTTTCCTGTGAGCTGGGATATTCCTAGGTACATCACCACTACTAGTGTTTACAGTTTAGTATAGGATGCACTAATATAAAATATATCATGTAATGCATTTTATCTCACACTAAAATTGAAGTCTCTCATTTCTGTTTGCCTGAAAATCTGTATTTTTTTTCACATTATTTGATGCATATTTTGTATTTAGTCTCATTTATATTTCCTTCATCTTTATGGCAGGGCAGAAGCTGGTCTCAAAGCAGACTGGGTAATAGCTCAACCAACCCAAGAAGACCCAGTAGTACTCCTATTATATCTGGATATCCATAATCAGGCATTCTGAATCTCAGAAGCAGTATCCAGCTGACCCTCTGATTAAATCATCATCTAAGAAAGTCAGCAGTACAACTTATGATGATAGCCAGGCTGTTAGACTTATGATGCAAGCAACTGGAGAATGGCCAGACAGGAGCCTTCATGGCTCTTGGTATATGACTTAAACATCAGAGATAAATTATGTCAATTACTTTTGAAATGAAAACTGAGGAGATTCACTATTCTAACTTGAATGCTTATGATGGGAAGCTTGGTGTATAGTAAAATACTGAGAAAATTTAAGGAACAGCAACCTAAAATCCCATATAAGTATATATGGCAATGAGATCTCCCTCTCTCTCTCTCTCATATGTTATGGAAAATGTCTTTATGCTGTCAATATACTTGCCAAGCTTCACAGTCTTTTTCTGGTCCTCAGAAGACTTCACTGAAACCATTAGGCACCAGATTTACACCCCTTTTCTCAGAAAAAAGGGGAAGTTGTGGGCCTGTAAAGCCATGTGTAGAATATCAACACTTGAGTTGAAATGTTACTGATGTTGATAATGCCTGGGGAGCTGGGATAAAGAAACTCATGAAGGTAGAGAAACAATGGAGATTAAATGACTCTAGAGGGCCAAGCCGTAATGCTTTATTCCATTACTAGAAACTATGAATGCATGTTTTACAATCCTAGCTATATATTATAAGCATTGGGATGATCTTTAAATTAAAAAAATCAATGTGTGCTCCGTACTCCAACTTAATTAAATCAGAATCTATGGGGATAGTGCCTGGGTATCTTCATGAATTTTTGACGTTCCCCAGATCTTTTTAATGTTCAATTATGGCTGAGAATCAATTTAAAGAGTGTATGGCAACCAGAAGAGTTGTCTTAATATGTGTAAGGCACAGAATTTCCCGTTCCTGGGGGGCAGGGGGAGAATTGTTCTACCCATACATGCAGATACCAGAGTCCTTTGCAGTCTTCAAACAAGATGTTGAGGAAGAAATCACAAAATATGAGGGAAGATGTATAACCAGTTAAGCAATTTAGATGTTACTGAACATACTTAGACTTGACTAGAATTCTCCCTGTTTATAAAGCATTAGGAGGCAAAGAAGAGGAAGATTCTTCTCTTGGTCCTATAGAGACAGAGTGTAAAAACAGAAGTAACTCCATTTTACAAAACCCCCTTCTCGGCTGAGAGTAGCTGAAAAGAACTCCACCCATGGAAAAGTTTGTTCTGTCAAAATGAGAAGTTTTTACTGAACTTTTCATTCAGAGATAATATTAACTGCATAATGTTTGACTTCTGTTACTAACAAAAAGATACAGGGCATATTTTTCACCCAGAGATAATATTAACTGCATAATGTTTGGCTTCTGTTACTAACAAAAAGATAAGTAAACCCCCTCCTACTTAAAGTTTAGTTGGAAATAGCTGATTGATTATAGATTCATGATGTATGTAACCATGACATAAGCTGTATGTGCTATTTTTAAATCAGTATTTAAGTCACAAATGCTGTATGCCTTTAAAAGCCCTGCTCACTTTGACTCCAGTGCCCAGTTGCTGGAGTCTTCTTTGAGACCCACTCTGGACCGCTGGCTGCCAGCTTAAAAGAAATAAATGGCTTCAATTTGATCTTTACTCCTGGTCTCCCTTGATCTCTGTGATTTCTCGCTAACCTGGGGTATAACATTCCAGAGAAGACCAAAGACTCAAAGAAATTTCTTCCCTGTTCAGAAAAAGTTTTCAAATCAGAGGTCTCAGGGCGCATTTGGGGAGCTGAGAAGAAGCATATCATTGGGATATGATCTAACCTTGAGGTTGGATTTTTAAATTCATTGCTAGAGTTGAACATAGGCAGACCCTAAATTCTAAACCAGACACTATTCATCTGGACACAGAAACATATTACACTATGGTTATATCATTGAATTTAAATTGCTTTCTCTGCTAGGAAAAGTCACCAACAATTTATTACTTACCAAACAACTTGCTTGTTAGAACACAAAATTACTTTAATCAAGCCTTTCCTTTTTATCGGTTTCTATGCAGTTTGGACTACTTTTACCATTTTAATGATCCTTCCCTTTTTCCAATATCCCTTGCCATGACATATTTTTTAGATATTTTTAATCATGGCTTGCCATCTGGTTTGAACCATTAGTTGACTTCTTCATAACCTACTTTTCACCTGATATGCATTTGTCATGAATACTATTTGGTAATTGAGTAATTTATTCTCAAATGAATTGCCCAATCATCTTTAAACTGAATATACCATGTTTATCATAACAATTCCTAGCTCCTCCTGCAGCTGAGAATTACAGGTGAAAATCAAGGTGTATATGGAGCGGTATTAGTGAGAGTCATAGTTTTCATGTAGCACCCGGGCTTTCCTTCACTGTACCTAGCATTTCTCTCTCATTTTTGTTTAACTCTTCTAAACCTCTGTCATTCTTCTTAATCATTGACTGTGAGAGTTTCTCAGACTTTTCTTATTTTTTATTCCTTTGACAGTTTTGAGGAGTACCATTTGGGTATTTTGCAAGTAGGGAATCATAATTTTGTAATGATTCAATAGGATTTAGGGATTTCTGAGAGTAAGATTATGGAAGTAAATGATATTATCATAAACCATGTCAGGTGCACTCAGTCAGGTTGACTCAGCACAGTTGATGGTAAACTAAGTCACCTGACTGAGATGGAGCTTGTCAAATTTCTTTACTGTAAATTTACTCATTTTTCCTCTCTTTATCATACTTTGCTTTAAGGTGTCATTATGCAAAGCCAACATTTAAGGGTGGGGAGTTATGTTCTAATTCTTTGAGACCAGAATGTCCACAAAAATTATTTGGCATTTTTCTTCATGGGAGAATTTGCAGTAGATCCACCTGCCCAGTTTTGTTGTAGTATGGTTGTCAAAGAAATGCTGTGTAAATTTATGGCATACAATGTTATAATTTGATATACATAAACATTAGATTAAGTAATGAATATGCATTTATATGCAATGTGATAACCATTATGAATCTAATTAACGCATTCATTGCCTCACATAATTACCATCTTTTTGGGGGTGAGAACATTTAAGATCAACTTTCTTGGCAATTTTCATCTATACAGCACAGTATTACTAACTGCAATCATCATGCTGTATGTCAAACCTTCAGAACTAAATGCAGTAGTTTTTTATAGAATTTGAAATAAATTTGTATTGTTTGAAAAATCATGTTCGTACATTAACCTTACATCTCAGGTGTTTAAAATTTATTTTATTAATAAGTGCATTGCAATGCAATCATACATCACACTGAGTTTCAATGTGATGAAAACATGCATGCACACAACTCTTGGTATATTCCTCTCCACATCCTGGCTTCCTACATCTACTGTCTCCAAGTATTCTGTGCTTCTTGCTTCCATGCTATAAACAAAAGGGTCATTTTAAAGCAAACATCTGTTCTTCATTTAAAACCTGTCAATGTTACCCTTAGATATAACATAAATTCCATAATCATGAATAAAGCCATGTATACAACTCTGGTTCACTTATAATCATCAAATTGCTTTGGGGCATGTGGATGACTAGTTCTCACTCTAGAACTCTTTAATTCATTAGTAACATATGCCTTTGAGTTATTTTAGTACATATTACCTTATATAAAATATGTATTATCAAACAATTATTTTTATAATAATTTGACAATTATTGAGTCATTGTCTCAATAATTATATTTACTTATTATTTTATTCATATATTTTCTTTTTTTGGTACTGAGGATTGAACCCAGGGGCATTTTACCTCTGAGCTACACTCCCAGCCCTATTTTTTATTCTTTATTTTGAAACAGGGTCTCATTAAGTTGTGGAGGGCCTCACTAAGTAGCTGAGGCTGGCCGCGAACCTGTGATCCTCCAGCCTCAGCCTCCCAAGTACTGGGATTACAAGCGTGAGCCACCACGCCCAGCTTATTCATATATTTTCTATGTTTTTTCAGTTGATTATTTGGATTCAATGATTGTCTTTAGATAATTCAGAAGTACTTGGGTATGTGTTATAAGTATTTCAATTCCCCCTCATTTCTACATTTTAGTAAAGTGTTTCCATGGTGCTAAAAAATGTAATTACTTTATAATCAAGAAATGTATTTTAATGCTGTTTTAGCTCTCCAGAGCAATGAAAACTTCTAATCTAAAATATTCCCCAGATAAGCTATATTGTGAAGTATCACTGAATATGTTATTAATTTCTCTTCATAATCTCTGACCTCATTTGCCTATACTAAATTATATTTATTATGTATTTGAAAAATTATAGTAGAATATTCTCAAATTATTTTATTAAAACATGAAATATAGCCTGCAATGCACTTATGTATTAAAAACAATAAAATTAAAGGACATAAAATATCTTAAAAGGTATATTTAGCTACACATTTGATTTTAAAACATTTTATTTCCAAATTAATTATTCTTAAATTAAAATCTAACAAGAGCAAAAGGCTCACAGATCAATGTTTCACCATCAAAAACCCTATTTTATACTACAAAAAAGAGTGGTTATTATCTTGATCTAAATATGACTCTTGAAAACTCAAAGTATATTAGGAATAAGACATTCTTTTGGGTAGAATTTGATAATTGCATGCTTTTACTATTTGTCATTTCAGAAATATTTTTTGTATTTCTTATTGAAGTCATATACATTTATTGTTAAAATATGAAAATTAAAAAGCGTAAGATAATTTGTCTTGAAATTTTATCATCCACATTTGCTATTGCAAAAATATCATATATGTATATGTATGTGTATATTTGTGAATATATAGTAAAAAGCATATATGTATATGTATGTACATATATCATATATATATATGAGACAGAGAGAGAAAGTCATTTGGAGAGTCTCTCATATATATGAGAGGGAGAGAGAGAAAGAGTCAAACATGAAAGCAAGTACAATGAGTGACCCAGAGTGGAAGGAAAAGCCCTGGCCTCCTTGGGACATATCAAGCCTGACCTAAGAACTAGGCTCAAGTGTCCCTCAGAAGCATGTTGATCAGAAGACTGTGTTGCTGGTGCCTCATCCTCCAAAAGTACCAAGGGCCAGAGTTATGAGAAGATGAGATGAATCACTGTGTGTGTGGCATGGGTCCAGGTCTTTCAATTTAACAACTAAGGCCCAAAGGCTGAACAAACCAAGTCAATATGTGAATATGCGAAGCCCAGCAAATTATGTCCACCATTCAGTAGACTTCATACAAGGGAAAATTGTCCCTTCATGAAAATTTGTGATGTAGGGAAGAATAATTAGTATCTAAACATAGGCTAGCAATATGAAATATATGATTAACTGTCTGAATTGTGGTGCTAAATAAGAAGCAGATCTGTAGTACTAGAAAATAGCTTCAAAATATATAAAGCAAATATTGACAGGCTGTGAGGAAAATTTTCAAATCCACCAGCATCAGTTGAGATTGTTTTTAACGTGCTTTTATTAGTGCATTGGAGTCTTACATCACAGTGAATATCAATTTGATGTTAACATACATGCACACAGCTCTTAGTGTCCCCTCCACCTCCCCCCACCCGTATGAAGTACAAAGAATGATGTTGGTTTATTCTCACATGTACATATTGTTTATGATAGTAATTCCACTGATTCACTTCTCTTGCCCCACTGAGGGTTCTCCATTATCAACCGGAGTCCCTTGTGTGTCCCCACTACTCCCTAGGTTG
>PVJS01030447.1:0-24081 GCA_004027185.1 Glis glis | reverse complement strand
AAAAAAAAAAAAAAATTTAAGATTTGCTCCGATGTATTCTACTAGTGAGATTCACAAGTACAAATAGGGTGCAGGTGAAATTAGAACACATACACATTTTGTATTTTGCTAGGAAATACCACGTGGGTAATGAAGCAACTGTATTATACTCAATGGGATTAACGTGGACTGTTTAAACCTCAGCCAAAACTGTGCTTTGGGATTCTGCATTATATTCTTATATTCTACAAATATGTCCTTCTGTACCAAGTGGGTTTTCTCCAAATTTGACATTTTTTTCACAATAGAAAGAGCTTTGAAGGACAGAATAGCAAGTCCCTCCCTTCTCTGTCTCCTTTCTCTCTCCTTCTAGCCTTTCCTCCCTCCGTCCTTTCCTTCCTTTCTTCTTTTTCTTCCTTCCTTTTTTCCCTCCTTTCTTTTTCCTCCCTCCCTTTCTTCCATCTTCCTTTCCTCTTCCCTTCCTTCCTTTCTTCTTTCTTTCCATTTCTCTTCTTCCCTTCCTTCCCTATCCTTCCTTTTCCCCCTTCTTGTCTTTCTTCTTTCCTCCACCACTCATGCACATTCATTGGTACCCACTCTGCACAAGACACCGGGCTGCCTTCTGGGGTCGGAACAACAGAGCCAGTGGCTGCCCTGGCAGAATTCGGACTGAGCATGGGGGTGGACAGTCGGGCTCACCCCCTGGTGTGATGACTTTAAGAAGGACATCCATTTGCGGAACCCCAAGGGAGACTTCTGACCCTGACAGTGACGATCAGTGGGGTTTCCTGAGGAAATGACCCTGGCCGTCAGCTGTGGAGTAGACCCTCGAGGCCAGCTGGCCCCGTCTGTACTGCCAGCCTCTTTTCAGCTCAGGAGTCCAGAGATGAGGACGAGGCCTCCTGCTCAGACCTCCAGCCTGAGGGATTTTCCTACTGAACCCACATCCACACACTCCACCATGACCCCACCGCAAGGTTGGCCCACCACACGGAATAAAGCTGAAGTCTGCCAGTGTTAAGGCTTCGCAAAAGATCCTCCCAGTGAAATGCTGCCCGTGCGTCTCTGTCCTCTCCTGCCGCGCGCCCCATCATGAGACACAGTCTGTTTCCCTCGTTAAATCAGTGGGTTCTTCACTGTTAGGTTTGGACTAGGGAATGGCCCCACAAACGCTCATGTGTTGGCAATGCAGCCAGGCTCAGAGGTGTGGCAAGCCAGAGGAGGCGGATCACAGGACTGTCCCTGGCCACTCCCTAGGTCTCGGTCTCTCTCTCTCTCTCTCTCTCTCTCTCTCTCTCCTCTGCTTCCTGGAAGCCATGAGGTCAAAGCGGCTCTCCTCCTCTGCCACGCCCTAACGCCCTGCCACTGAGCCATTTCCACCTTGAAGCCAACCACCCATGGACTGACACCAACGAAACCTCTCAAACCAAGAGCCAGTGAACCTTTCCTCCAGCCGGGCATGGTGGCACACATTTGTAATCCCAGTACTTGGGAGGCTGAGACAGGAGGATCGCAGGTTCACGGCCAGCCTCAGCTACTTAGTGAGGCCCTCCGCAACTTAGTGAGACCCTGTTTCAAAATAAAGAACAAAAAATAGGGCTGGGGTGTAGCTCAGAGATAGAATGCCCCCGGGTTCAATCCCCAGTACCACAAAATAAATAAACAAATAAATAAATAAATGTAAATAAATAGATAAACCTTTCTCCTCTAAGTTGTGCTTGTAAGGTATTTTGGTCAGAACAACAAAAAAGCTGACTAAAAAATTTTTAATGTATAAAAGATAAAAAATTCACATGCATAAAAAAAAATTTTCCTTCTCCTATGGAATTAAAATACCTCATATCTACATATTTGATTAAGGAGTTTCTATACTAGAGATAATGGCAAGAGAGGACTTTCCTTCCATGACAGATTCCCCAAGAAGATGTTTGCAAAGTGACTTTTCTTTTTTTTTTTTTTTTTTGTGGTACCGGGGATTGAACCCAGGGGCGTTCAACCTCCGCGCTACACCCCCGACCCTATTTTTTATCCTTTATTTTGAAACCGGGTCTCACGAAGTTGCGGAGGGCCTCACTAAGTAGAGAGAGAGGGAGACAGGGAGAGAGAGAGAAAGAGAGCTGAGGCTGGCCGCAAACCCAGATCCTCGGGTCTCCGCCTCCCAAAGTACTGGGATTTCAAGCGTGCGCCACCACGCCCGGCTGCAAAGTGACTTTTCTGCCACCAAAGTGCAGAGTTGATCAGGAGTACTATGTCCACTGTGGTCGGGATAGACTAAGTTTCGGAAGGCACATCTGCCTCAACAGTAGCCATCGGAGGTAGAAAAGACATCCCATGTGGCCACAGACGGCTCTGATGGAGTCCAGCTGTTGGAGAAATCCCGGCGGAGGGAGGCAGGGCAGGAGCAGAGGCCGGCCCAGCATGGCGGGATCCTGGTGGGGGTTGGGATTAGAGTGTGGTCACATTTAGAAAGCCATGCGCGAGGTCATGCCCTGTCCATTAGGGGGATCTGTCAGCTGCCAGAGTCCCAGGGAGCTACTGTGAGGAAATTTTTAAATAGGATGGAATTTATTCTTACAACACAACCATCCCCTGCGCGCTTGCTTCCTTGGCCCCAGAGCCCTGTGAGCTGTCCTGTCCCCACTGGACTGGCTCGGAGAGGGTGAGGTAATGGCCCCACAAACCCTTGTCGGGGATCCCAACACTCCCTGACCTTCCTCCGACCTCAGCACCAAGTTGTAATTGCTCACATTTCCTAGTAAATGATGACCCCAAAGTGCAAAAATACAAGTGGAACGGCACCCCAAAGTCCTGAGCCCAGAGGCTGCACTCACCTCAACACTGCAGCGAACATACAAAGAACTGAGAAAACCAAACACTAAAGAAACAGATAACCCAATCAAAAAAGAAAAAAATGGCAAGTGAGCTGCATAGACACTTTGAAAAGGAAGAGGTACAAACGGCCAATAAACATATGAGAAATTGTTCACCATCATTAGCAACCAGGGAGATGCAAATCAGAACTACACTGAGATGCCATCTAACCCCAGTCAGAACGGCAACCAAGAATACAAATAATAATAAATGCTAGCAAAGACGTGGGGAAATAGGAACCTCGCACACGGTTGGTGGGACTGCAAATTAGTACAGCCACTCTATAGATCCGTTTGAAGGTTACTCAGAAAACTTGGAATGGAACCACCATATGACCCAACTGTACAACCCCTGGGCATCTTTCCAAAGGAATTGAAGTCAGAATATTATAGGATACATACATAGCCATTTTTATAGCAGCACAATTCACAATAGCCAAACTATGGAAACAGCCTAGGTGTCCATCAACAGATGAACAGGTTACAAAACTGTGTTCTATACACACAATGGAATTTTACTCAGCCATAAAGAAGAACAAAATGATGTCATTTTCAGGAGAATGGATGGAGCTAGAGAATATTATGCTAAATGAAATCGGCCAGTCTCAGAAAGTGAAGGGTCATGTGTGGAAGCTGGAGAGAAATTGGGAAACAAAAGAGACTTCAGATAAACAACAGCGACCAGTAGAAGAGTGGAAGGAAATTCCGAGAGGGAGGCAGGGAAGGAAAGGGGGAGACTTGGTGAAGGAAATAGTTCAAGCAATCCTGTGTGCCTTCGTGAAGCTATCGATTCCAATTTCAATAATGTGTACAGGGAGGGGAGGCAGCAGGGCGGGACGTGGAGGGAAACACCCCAGGTGCTGTGTGCATGTGTTTCTATTACACAAAACCTCAATATGATGTATGGTTACAATGCACCAATAAACGTGTATTTTTTTTAAAAAAAACCTGCAGTGAATAACATAGCTGATGCAGAGTCTTCTAACCTGGGTCCTGAGAACCACCTGGGAGGAGCATCTTCTTAGAGCTGTGCAGAAGGCAGTGAAGCAGAAAATCTGAATTACAAAACCCGCTACACTCAGCATGTTGCTACCCACGGGGAGCGGCTGTTTATTTTTATCCCTCTGTAGAAGAGGTGACACAGTAGTCACCAAACACCCGGGAAGGCATTTATAGACTTCTGTAACAATTAGCATTACTTTTACAAGCATTTCCCTGAAGTTGACTAATGGAAAAAGCAAGTCAAAAGACGAAAGTGTAGATCATTGTGTTTCTTTTGCTGGTTTCTATAATAATGGCAATAATAGCTAACATTTACGGAATACTAGATTATACGCCAAGCATCTGCTAAGCACTATCTGATTATCTCCTTCCACTTCTGGAAACGATGGGCATTAAAGGGAATTTCTCTAGCGACTATGAATCAGACCTACGAGTTCCATAAGGGCAGGCGCTACCCTTCATTCAGTGGAGCACAGTGCCAGGTGCGGAGTGAGCACTCAAGAGATGTTTGTTCAGCTATTTTTGTAAAACCCAAAGCTGGGTTTGATAATTAGGAGCTGGTTAAAAATATCAACCCACTTTCCTTAACACTATGTCTTTAGGCAATGTTTGCTGAACTTGTTTAATGTGCTTTTAAAGAATTGAATCGTTAGTATATTATCCTCTTTTATAAGGTACTACGAGAGGTTGGATCTTAAGGGTCCACCAAAGGTCCATGTGTTCTAGACTTGCTCCTCAGGGTGCTGTTAGTGGGAGGTGGTGGAGCCTTTAAGAGGTGGCGCCTAGTGGGAGATTGTAGGTCATTGGGGGCGTGCCCTTGAAGGAGGTTATGGGACCTGCAGCCCCTTCTTTCTGTCTTCATTTCCCAGATACATCACCGTAAGTGATGGGACCAACCCTCCATGGACTGGAGCCTCCAAAACTGTGGTACAAAGCAAACCTTCCATCTTCATAAGTTAGTTACCTTGGGTTTTGTTATAGTAATGGAAAGCTGACTAACACAGATAATAAAACAAGAAATCAAAATAGTTTACAGCAAATCCTCAGGAAAGCACGGTTTCCTCTCACCAGCATTTCAGTGTCTCGAAGCAAGTATTTTCATATACTTGGGACATGACGTGTCAAATACTGAATAGTACAATTTTCTATCCCTTCCATTTAATTGTTAGAGATTTACAGTACCATAAAAACAAAGACTACTCAAGCCTAGTATTTATATACATGCAAAGTCCTCCAAAATGATTTACTCAATCTGACAATTAAGTATAGCAATTAGAACAAATTATGGAAGGACTGGTCTAAATTAGGGGAGAAGGTTGAACTACACGGTGTGTCCATAAAAAGTATATACAATTTGGATGTTGATAAGAAAACTACAAATACTGGCAGCCTTTGGTGTAAACAAGTCATGATCCACAGCTGCAGCTATAAAGTGTTGAGAAGTTAGAACATATTTTCCCATGGACGTAAAATTATAATCATGGTTAGAGTCAGTGTGTGACAAGTTAGGAAGATACTTAGCCAGAATCTCCACCCTCTCTCAGTGACTAACCTGCCTGGACACCGGCTCTCATGTTGGGGTAGATGGCAGGGGAGGTAGGGAAGCAGAAGCCCCTGCCTGGTGCTTGTAGTGGAGCCCGAGCTTGCTGAGTCCGGCAGGCTAGTCTGAGCGCAGGACGCAGGCTGGAGGCCTACTTCTACCTGTCCCTTTCTCTTCATTGAGCCTCATGTTTGGAAGGACAAGGACAGTGGATGGTGTCTACTCAGGCTTCCATGATAAAGTACCACAGACTCAGCAGCTTAAACAGCAGACTCTTCCTGCCCGGAAGCCCAAGGTCCGGGTGTCGGCCCAGTGGAGTCCTCTCTCCTTGACTTACAAATGGCCTCCTTTTGCTGCGTCCTCAGGCGGTCTTTTCTCTGTACTCGTCTGTGTCCAAACACCCTCTTCTTATAAGGATCAGGGCTCGCCTATATGACCACACTAACCTTAATTGCTTTTCTCCGGGTGGGGGGAGTCGCTGGGTTTGAACCGGGGTGTTCTACCTCCTAGCTACATCCACAGCCAGATTTTATTTTTTTTATTTTGAAACAGGGCCTCACTAAGTTGCTGAGGCCGGCCTCGAACCTGTGATCCTTCTGTCAGCCCCCCAAGTACTAGGATGACAGCTGTGTGCCACCACGCCTGGCTAATTACTTTGTAAAGATCCAAGTCAAGTCACATTCTGAGGTGCTGAAGGTCAGGAATTGAACAAAGGAGTTTTGGACGGAGGAAGGGGCATTGGATATACTTTTCAGCACTTAACAGAACTCATTTCTCTTTGGAATAAAGAAGCAAAGGTGAGACACATAGACAGAAGTGGCCTCTGCTACTCACACCTAGGATTGCTCAGGGTAGAGAGGGAATTCCCCCAAAGGTAATACTCCCAGGCCCTCACAGGAGAAAAATATCTATAAAAGGGCCAAGACCTACAAGAGCACAAACCCTGCTCCCACCCCCACCCCCACCCCCAAGAGGGCGGTGTCCATGAGGATGCGCCAAGGGACCCTCTCACCGCATGGCTCTTCCCAGCAGCACCCGCCCACAGGGCCCCGTGGTCTCCACACAGGACAACATGGCAGGGAGGGCAGGGTGAACAGAGGTGGGAGGGGACCTCAGAAGCCCGGAGCTGCTGCCTCCAGACGGTGGAGTGGATCACCAAGCGCTCACAGCGGTGTTTACTTTACCCGTAGACTGCTGCATTGAAAGCTCTGAGTCCAAAAGCAGAAGTCACCTCACCAGTGAAGAGAACGTGGGGCCAAGAGGGGACACATGTCTTTCTCTTCCCATGCACTGCTGGGGGAGACGAACTGTCGGTTTGTCAGTCATCTGCATTCTTGTCTCGGTCCCTCTATCCAGTGTTACTCATGACTGTCTGGATCCTCAATGTTCCCCTTCCAAAAGGAGACTAACGTTCTCCTCCCAGTCAAACCCCCCACACCCCTGCACTGCCCTCTCATAAGACAGAACAGCCGGGCGCAGTGACACATGCCTATAATCCCACTACTTGGGAGGCTGAGACAGGAGTATCGCAGGTTTGAGGCCAGCCTGTGGTAACTTAGCAAGACCCTGTTTCAAAATAAAAAGTAAAATAGGTCTGGGGGTGCCACTCAGAGGTACAACACCCCTGGGTTCAATCCCCACTTACACACACACACACACACACACACACACACACACACAAATGCTATTGTGTGTGTATCCATCTGTGAAGACCCAAGTTAGCAATAGTAAAGAATTGGTCACTAGATAGTGATCCACAGGTAGCCGCATGGGAGATGCCACACACGGTGTCGCGAGGTAAACACAGTCGCATGCCCTCCCTTCAAAGACGCGACACCTGGGTCATGTGGCCCGGGTCTCAGGGATCCCAGCCTGCAGGCCAGCACCACCTGCCTGCCTTCAGAACGAGGCACCCGCGGGGCAGCTCTCCACCTGGCGTTCTCCACATTCTTCTCCCAAGATGCCCTTTGCTCATGAACACTGTCCCAGAGCTCACTGGGGACCTTCACGGCCTAGTCAGGACTCCATGTGGCAGCTGGGAAGTCGGTGACTCCAGCATACTGTCCCCGAGGGGATGCTCAGACCTCTGGAGTCCTCAGATGTCCTTCCCTCTCCCCTCCCTCCTCCTTCCCTCCCTCTTCCTTCTTTCCTTCTTTCACTTTTCTTCCTTCATCCTTCCCTGCTTTCTTCCAGCCCTTCTTTCCCTCTCTCCTTCCTTCTTTCCTTCCTCACTTCCTTCTCTTCTTTACCCCTTCCCCCTCCGCTCACACCTTTTCTTCCATCCCCTCTTCTTTCCCTCACTTCTTTCTTCCTCCTGTATGGATTTGGATTTGGAATGGCCCCTCATCCCCATGGGAACGAGGCAGCCATGGTGGAGGCAGGGCATGGCTGCCAAGGAGGGTTCCCGGGCTGCGGCCTTGGGGATTACCTGTGCTGTCTGTCTCCTCCCCTGCTCTCTCTCTCTCTCTCTCTCTCTCTCTCTCTCTGTGCTTCTTCCCTCCATGACATGAGAGCAGAGCCCCTGCTCTTTCCTTCTCTCTGCTCTGCTTCCCGCAGCCATGCCGAGCTTCATGGACCCCGGCCTCACATGGACTGAACCCCCAAATCTCCAAAAAACCGTGAGCAAATCAATCTTCCTTCCTCTAAGTTGTGTAGTCAGTTGTTTTGGATGATAGTAATGAGAATGTTGACTGAGACACATCCCTACCATCCAGCCCTCCTTCCTTCCTTCTCTTCCTTCCTTCCCCTTTCCTCCTTTCATTCCTTCTCATTCTTCCCTTCCTCCTTCCCTCCCTTCTTTCCCTCTATCCCTTCCTTTCTTCCATTCCTCCCTCCTTCCTTTCCTTCCTCCCTTCTTTCTTCTCTCTCCTCCCTCCCTCCCTTCCTCCCTTCATTCCTCCCTCTCTGCCTTCCTTCCAAAAATAATCATCGATTGCATGGCATACACTAAAGCCATGCTCTGCCCCATGCACAAGGGAGAAAGGCCCTTTCTCTGGCTTAGAATCACATTTGTTCACCTCTGAAACTTCTGCCCTCAATTCTCCAGATTCTTTTTTGTTTGTTTATTTTGGTTCTAGGGATTGAACTCAGGGGGATTCTACCTCCAGGCTACACCCCCAGCCCTTTTTATTTTTTTGTTTTGAAACAAGGTCTCGCTAAGTTGCTGAGGCTGGCCTCAAACCTGTGATGCTCCTGTCTCAGCCTCCTGAGTATTGGGATTACAGGTATGCGCCACCATGACCAGCTAAATCTCCAGACTCTTGCTCCTTCAACTCATTTCTTGAAGCCTCATTTTCCAGCAGGAGGCCCGGGCTCACATCCCTAGTGCAGGGCTGTGGGAACAGTCTGCAGAACAGACACCACTGGCTCATCTCACCTCTTCATGTTCCACCGGTCCTCTTTGCTTAGAGTCCGTGCAAATTCACACTGAATCTGAGCTGGCCTCAGATAGGTCATCAGGTGCCCAGGCACGTCTGCAACCCCAGCTTCAGATCAACCGTGACCTCCACCCACATAGAAACCTAAATAATGAGATCAGAAATAGATATGAAGTCGACACACCAGTGGAGGAGATGTTGCAAGCAGTGCAGAATGAGGACCAGTTTTAAGGCCGCGTGATAACTTTGCAGTTATGGTTTGGGGCTATTCATCTCCTGGACAAGGTGCAGGAACCAACAAGAAAATGAGCAGCCCCAACACTGGAGCTTGGCTTTGGACGAAAGAAGAGCAAACCTTTCCACCACTGTACTTGCAATTGTGGAGAGTGGTTAGGCAAGAAAATATCTGAGGATGTGATTGCTTCAAAAGACCAATGTGGTGGTGCATATCTGTAATCTCAGTACTTGGAAGCCCGAGACAGGAGGATCAAAGCTTTGAGGCCAGCCTCAGCAACTTAGTGAGACCCTCAGCAATTTAGCAAGACCCTGTTTCAAAATAAAAAATAAAATGGGACTGGGGATGGAGCTCAGAGGTAGAACGTCCCTGGGTTCATTTCCCAGTACCAAAATGAAAACAAACAACAATAAAAAAAAAAAAACAAAGGCAAACACAATTCCAAAACTTCTACATATATGTTATCTTGAAAAAGAACGTAAACCAAATTTATTGTCTACAGGAAGGAAAGGAGGCGCAGGTCAATGGAAACGTTGGAGATGCAGTCAGAAATGAAAAAAATAGCCATCGATGTCTTCCCACCACCTCGGACCTTCAGAACATACCTGTTGCCCACGAGAGTGTGGGCTGGAACTCCGGGGGAAGCAGAGGGGACCAGCTCAAAGAGGGCAGCATCCGAAAGACCCAAGAGCCAGAGTCAGGAAAGAGATTAGAAGAACATAGCCCCTAGCTGGACCTGATGGTGCACATCTGTAAGTCCAGTACTTGGGAGGCTGAGGCAGGAGGATCACAGGTTGGAGGCCAGCCTCAGCAATCTAGGGCCACCCTCAGCAATTTAGGGAGACCCTCCCTGTTTCAAAAAAAAATAAAAAGGGCTGGGGGTGTAGCTCAGAGGTAGAACACCCCAGGTTCAAGCCCCAGTACAAAAAAAAATGAGACACAAGGAGTGTGCCCACTGCCAGCTGTCCTTTTTGCTTTTCGATATTGTCATGTGAGATAATGCTGTGTGGCACGGCCACCAGGATCACAGAGACAGCAACCCAGAGCCCAGACACTCAAACAGCCAAGCTCAGCACACCGTGGACGGCACGCATCTCTGGACTTCTTGGTAAGGGAGAGCAATAAACCCCAGATAACCCCCGATGGGTGAGCCCCTTACAGTGGGATGTGATCTCACCTGTGGCTTCAAACACTCGCTTACTTTTTTTTTAAACTGGGGATTTAACTGGGGAACCCAGGGGCATTTTGCCTCTGAGCTATGCCCCCAGCCCTTTCTATTTTTCTATTTTTATTTTGAAGTAGGGTCTGGCTAAATTGCTGAACTTGGCCTTGAACCTACAATCCTCCTGTCTCAGCCTCCCAAGTACTGGGATTACAGGCCTGTTCCACCACTCCCAGCTATTCTCTTACCATTTGCAAGTCAGACACACATGATTCTTGAAACTCTAACTTTGCTGTTAAGAATACGACGTGGCCTGCCAGGCGTGGTGGCACACGCTTGTAATCCCAGTACTTGGGAGGCGGAGACCAGAGGATCCGGGTTCGCGGCCAGCCTCAGCTACTTAGTGAGGCCCTCCGCAACTTCGTGAGACCCGGTTTCAAAATAAAGTATAAAAAAATAGGGCCGGGGGCGTAGCGCGGAGGTAGAATGCCCCTGGGTTTAATCCCGGTACCGAAAAAAAAAAAAAAAAGAATACGACATGGCCTTGCTGCTTCCTGCTCTATGAGCTTCGGAAGGTCTACTGACTCACCTCACCCTCAGTTGCCTTTTCTGTTAAGTGAAGATAATAATAGGACCTACCTGGAAGGGTTACAGAGATAAAAGGACAAGCACACAGTCGTTGCCAATGGGGTACATACTACAGATGTCTTAGAAGAGGAGAATTTGCTGAGCGATGACTGTCCTGAGCACTTGTGAGCACCTCCAAGTTGCAAGCGTCCTCTCTGAAGTTCTGCTTACATGGGCGCTGCCCTTAATGAACCCATTTATCACAGACCACGCCAGCAGGTATTATCCACTCTGGGCCAAGCTAGGATGATATTCTATTAGCCCTAAAAAGAGGCCCTAAGCAGAGGGGGACGGTTTTGCATGCTTTGGTTTTGAAAATGAACGCAAAACTTTACAGGATAACATGTCTTCAGGTGTAGCTGAGACAAGGCAGTGGCGTCCAGAGCGTCGCCCGGGTCCTCAGGACCTGGACAGAGATGACACCCGCAGCCAGCTTCCGCGGCCATTCTCAGGAGCGAGTGGCTGCTTTGCCCTGTTCCCAGCTGACCACGGCTCCTCCGCAGCAGACGCGCTAGTCACTAAAGCGGCGATGGACTGAGAGGCTTTGATCTCCGATTCTGTGTTATCCCACAACAGTCACTAAACTCTAACAAATTGCCTTGGGTCACACAATCTGATTTTCCTCTAAAATGCAATAGAAGCACACTTCAGAAGAATTCGACCTACTTTGAAATCATCTTTAAACGAATCCATAAGATTTCTCTAGAAAGTTAATAAGCACTTAAGGTAAGGAATGCACTAAAGGGAGCAATTAATACAGTTTGAACTAGATAAACAGCCCAGCATTGTATCAAGAGCGGAGTCTGGAAATTTTCTCCAAAGCAGTAAAAACCTACTCCCCTTCCCATGGAGGAGGCTCCAGAAATGGACCTTTCAGACACAGAGACAAAGCAAATTGAGTCGGGTATGGTGGTGCACGCCTATAATCCCAGTACTTGTGAGGCTGAGATAGGAGGATCGCAGGGTTTTGTTTTGTTTTGTTTTGTTTTTGTGGTACCGGGGATTGAACCCAGGGGCGTTTTACCTCCGAGCTACACCCCCGGCCCTATTTTTTATACTTTATTTTGAAACCAGGTCTCACGGAGTTGCGGAGGGCCTCACTAAGTAGCTGAGGCTGGCCGCTAACCCAAATCCTCTGGTCTCAGCCTCCCAAGTACTGGGATTACAAGCGTGCGCCACCACGCCCGGCAAGGATCGCAGGTTTGAGGCCAGCCTCAGCAATGTAGCAAGGCCCTCAGCAACTTAGTGAGACTCTGTTTAAAAAATAAATAAATAAAAGGGGCTGGGGGTATAGCTTGGAGATAGAATATCCCTGGGTTCAATCCCTGGTACCCCTCCCAAAAGTTTAATATAGTAAATGCATAAACAAACAACATAGTCCTTTGTCATTATTATCAAATATAATGTACTGTACATAATTGTACATGCTCACTTCTACACAACTGGAAGTGCAGTACTGGGTTTGTTTACACCAGCAACACCACAAGCACGTGAGCTATGCTCTGGGGTGTGACATCACTAGACAACAGGAATTCCCCAGTTCCATTATAATCTCATGACACCTCCCATTACGGTTGGATATAGAACATCCCCTGGAAGAGCTCATGCATTGGCAACGAAAAAATGTGCAGAGGTGAAAAAATGAATCATGGGAGTTCTAATCTCATCAGTGGATAATCTCATGGATGGGTTAATAATCTGAGTGGATTTTCTGGGTGTAACATAGGCAGGTGTGGCATGGCTGGAGGAGGTGGGTCATTTGGGGTGTGGCCTTGGGGACCGTACATGTCCTTGAACCTCTTAAACCCCCCCCTTTCTCTCTGCTTCCAGCCTCTATGGCGTGAGACCAGTGTCCCTCCACACTCCCTGCCACTGCCGCCACCTTTGAAGCTTCGGAGCTGGCCCTGTGGACTGAACCTCTGAAATCACAAACCCCAATAAACCTTTCTTCCTCTATATTGTTCTTGTCAGGATTTTGGTGACAACAATGGGAAAGCTGACCAGAACACGTCCATTGTTGACCAAAATGTCACCGTACATGAATGTGTTTCAGTCAGTCCTGGTTGGAAGAACCACGAAGCCAGTCAAAGATAACAACAGGCGAAGAACCCTCTCCTCTAGTACTCTAGACCATGACCCGTACAGCTGCCTGTGATTCCTCTACTCCTCCATAGCATGATGGCTACCAGGCTGTGTCCCATACGGGAAATCTACACACTGAGGGACTCTTACTGTTGTACAGTCAAAAAAGTTATTGGGCGCATTCCGCGTGCTGGTCACTGCCCTGTGACTTCACACATATTATTTCATTTTGTCCATATAAAAAGCCTAAGTGGGTGGGGACAGTGCTTTCTGAGTACCAGAGGACCCAGACGGTGCCTTCTACACAGAACCCTGACCACAGGGGCATGGAGGTGACCCCCAGATTTCTACATCATTCCTAAGCAAACAGGCAAAAGTCCTATGAAGACCTTTCTCCTTTCCCCAGCCTCCCACACGCTCTGCAAATATCCACCTGCAAATGACTCCTGGAGCATTTCCAAGCCAGCCCTGGCACAGCCCAGCTGCAGATACCGACAACATCATTTTATTTAAAGTCCTAAAGGGAAGCAAGCTTCCTCCACAACCTTCCCTTAGAGGATCATCACTGGCAGCCTGGCAGCTTGGTTCATCTGTAAAACTTGCAAGATTGCCACATAT
Source organism: Glis glis (assembly GCA_004027185.1). Classification (NCBI taxonomy): domain Eukaryota; kingdom Metazoa; phylum Chordata; class Mammalia; order Rodentia; family Gliridae; genus Glis; species Glis glis. The sequence goes on along the minus strand of PVJS01030447.1, from coordinate 10,589 downwards.
ATATATATATATATATATATATATATATATATAATTTTTTTTTTTTGCAGAACTGGGGATTGAACCCAGGGGCATTCTACCTCCGAGCTCCACCCCAGCCCTATTTTTATTCTTTGTTTTGAAACAGGGTCTCACTAAGTTTTGAAGGGCCTCACTAAGTAGCTGAGGCTGACCACGAACCTGCGATCCTCCTGTCTCAGCCTCCCAAGTACTGGGATTACAAGCGTGCACCACCACGCCCGGCTTATAAATATATTTTGAAATACTCAAAACATCTTTTTAGGCAATGACGTATGGCTTACAAAATAAGTGCCTTTGTGTCATTATTGACAAGCAAATAAACAGGCATTTCTCTTTTTTTCTCAGTTCATATAATTTACTGCAGTTAGCACACAGTTTAAAAATTCACCAACACACCAACAGTACAAAACTAAACAGCATGATAAGTTATTCCTCCCTCGGGAAAATAAAACATCCGACGATTTGTCCAAGCTAGATGTCACTCTACGTTTTAGAACAAAGGAAAATGTGAACCCAAGAGAAGGACAAAGCACTCGCTCACGACGATCACAGAAAGATAATCCAGAAGAAAGTCCACTTTCTCGCATTCTTTCTGGGATTCTATTATAGTATAACATTAGTCTTCCTTCCAAATTTCTCAGATAGAGAAGAAAACTAACAATTAGAAAGATAGGAAATTCTACTTTTATTTAGATTTGTGCCAGGCATTTATTCATGAAATAGCTCATTTAATCCTCACAATGACCATGAAAAAAAAAAAGCCTAGGGACCCTATATTCACTAGCAAGGAAATCCAAGGGCCGGGGGGTCCACACAGAGTCCCCCGACCTCTGTGCATTGGCACCAGCTTTGAATCTCAGATTTCCCTTCCTGATTCCAAGAGCGCTCCTTGGCGGAAGTAGAATTGCATCAGAGAACAACAGTCAACCATAGAAAATAGCTTGAGACCCAAACCCATGCAGCAAAGGAACTTGGGGGACCCTCTTAAAACTTCTCTAAGCTAATCCATTCTTACTATTCTCAGTTTCAAACAAAAATAACCTATGCTTTTATCATCAAGAGATGGGGAAAGCTGAAAAGATTGTGGGAACCTCCCCGTGGAGATTCATGTTAGTTGAGAAAAAAGTAGATGCATCTCTAAGAGACGTGATGGGTGACAAAAGTTTTAAAGAAAGAAAAGTGAGCCACGTGTGGAGGTGTGATCCCAGTACTTGGGAAGCTGAGACAGGAGAATCACGGTTCAAGGCCAGCCTCAGCAACTTACTAAGTTGCTTACCATTTCAAAAGAAAATTAGGCTGGGGGTGTAGCTCAGAGGTAGAATGCCCTTGAGTTCATTCCCCAGAACCAAAGAAAGGAAGAGAGGGAGGGAAGGAGGAAGGGAGGAAAGAAAAATGGGTTGAGGAATTAAGAACCTATGTCCATAGCCAAGGCAGCAATGAACTCTGGAAGATTCTGCAGCCTGGGAGAATTTTTCTTTTTTGTATTAGGGATGGAACCCCAGGCATTCTACCTCCGAGCTACACCCCCAGCCCTATTTTTATTTCTCAGTTTTGAAACAGGTTCTCATTAGGTTGATGAAAGTCTCACTACTTGCTGAGGCTGTCCTCGAACCTGTGATCCTCCTGTCTCAGCCTCCCAAGTACTAGGATTACAGGCGTGCACCCCCACACCCGGCTTAGGGGGGATCTTCTGCAAGTCCCTTAAGCTGCTCTGCCTGCGTTGAGAGTGGGCCCATCTTCCGGTTCTGGGAAAGTGCCTCTGCTGCGTTAAGAAACTCAGAGTGTTTTGAAGATTTCCTCAGAGTTGTCCCCTGACTTCTGCACCCCAGTATTTATAGGTTGGAAAAGTCGCTGTTGCAGCTAACCTGCTGTGGGGCTACCGTGATTTACGATTGTCTGCACTCTACTCAGACTGTCTAAGCTGAAGAAAACTTGCGCAGAAAGAATGTACGTCCACTGAACAAAGCAACAGATAACAGCCTGGAACCCGGGGCTCCCGTCCACCCATTCCCAAGGAGGTAGAATATGATTCTGTATTTTTCTTCCTGGCAGTTGCTAAATTAAAACAAATTCAACACACATCTCCCAAGCCCAACGTACGTGCCAGGAACTTCCCTGGGTGCTGCAGGTGCAGAAGAGACCCTCTAGTTCTTCCTAGTCCCTGGGCTCAGGAGTTTACTGGACTCCTTTCTGGATCCCTGATCTCTACATACTTGGCCCTGATGGATTCGAGAATCTACTCTGTGTCTAGGTAGGGACAAGGTGGAGGTGAAGGGAGATGCTGCTCAAATAATTTCACACATGAACAAAAGTTACTACTGTAAAAGCTGTTATAAAGAAAAGCTACTGAAGCTGGCCACAGTGTCACAGGCCTGTAATCCCAGTACTTGGGAGGCTGAGACAGGAGGATTGCAGGTTCGAGGACAGCCTTAGCAATCGCAAGACCCTCAGCAACTTAGTGAGATCCTGTTTCAAAACAAAAAAAATAAAATAAAATGGGGCTGGAAATGAAGTTTGAAGGTAGAATCCCCCGGGCTGAATCCCCAGTGTCAAAAATAAAAATTGTAAAATAAATTAATTGAATTTGGAGCAGCTCAGTCGCTGGCCTGGGAAATGTCCCTCCATTTCCTGCCACCTCACTTACCCACAGAGGGATCACTCCTTGGGAGGACTTTGGCACAGATTTGCTCCCGGAGGTCTCCGCTCTCGGGTTGTGAGCTGCCTGTCATGCAGCAGTCTGCCTCTCGCGGATGTCACTGCCCCCGAGGAGCGTGAGACAGTCAGCCCTCCTGTTACTGTCACCCATGTCCTGACAATCAGGGCTGCGCAGGTGCCCAGGCTGTCACAACGCCAACCAACGGAAGGGCTGGCGAGGGCGGGCACAGAGCTGGGGTCCCTAGCTGGGGCTTCCCGGCTGGCGAGGTCAGGATGGGGCAGGAGGAGTGTCTTCCCCCCAGGATGGAGGGGAGGCAGGGCCTTGTGGACCAGCTCTCTCCCCAGTGCTAGAACCACAGCAGCTCAGAGGTGTCCGCCCGCAGGCTCACAGCTTCCGGCCCACACCTAGCCAGGTCCCAGCATCCTGAGCGACCACACCTCCTTCCACCCTCCCTCATCCCAGCCTGGTACCCTCAGGGCAGCCCAGGCAAAGGGCACACCATACAATCCGAACAAGTATTTAAGAAGATCACAGGGACAGAAAGGATAAAACCAGGGCAAAGGGGAACTGAGGACAGAGGAAGTCACCCCGGGGATAGCAGGGGTATGATGGCTAATCTGGATTGTTAACTTCATTGGACTGGGAGCCACCCAGGATTAGGAGATGACTGGCATGTGGAATAGCAAATGGAGTGGAAGCCCCGCCCTGAATTGGGCAGCACAATCCAATAGGCCGGGGGCCCCGAATAGAACAAAGGGTGGGAAGCAAGCTCCATTCCCCATGAGCAGGTGCGTCTGCTGCTGCTGCCCCCACCTGAGAACATGGGGCTCCGGCTCCCCCACTCTTCCAACTGGCCTCTCACCAACGACTCTGCAGGCAGCCCCTGCTCTTCCCATCTTGGACTGGGGCTGTATCATTGTTCCAAGCTCCAGCTCTTGGGCTGGGCAGCTACTGGTCCCCCTGATCTTCGGCATGCAGGCAGCCACTTTGGGACGACACAGGTTCTGAACATGTAAGCGAATTTGAGAAATCGCCCTTTGTAATATGCATAACCTGTTAATGCTGTTTCTCTCGAGAACCTGGACCAGTACATGAGGTCATGGTCCTGTGGTCTGATCTGGGAAGGACATGCCAACGTCCCTCATCTCTGTCCAGCCAACACTCAACCGTTGAATGGTTCAAGTGTCATTCCGAGCTCAGCGACAGTTGATGTACAACACTCCGCTGCTTGCCTTCTCTGATACAAATCCTCATCATATTTGCTCATAAAAAAAAAGAAGGCTTTAAATGATTTCTGTTTCTAGACCTTTCTTTGCAGGAACCGACATGTTCATGTCTTTGCACGTGTGATGAGCCCTGCCAACTCTGAAGGGGGGCTGCATTCTCTCCTTTTCTATGAGGAGGAAGGACATTCAAAGACTTCATGGAAACTTCCCCAAACCACAGATCTTGGCAGTGGCAGAATGTGGGTGCACAGAGGCCTCTTTCTGCCTGCAGCTCTGGGGTGGTGGGCGAGTACACCTTGGGGTGCCATGTGGGCAAAGGTTTGTCATCCCCAGGGATGTATTTACGCTTTAATTCCTGATGGTAAGTAACACTGCTTTCCCCCTTATGGTATTACCCAAAGCTTCCTTTAAAAAGAAACCTTTATATAAGTAAAAGAAAAAGAAAACAAGAAAAGTTAGAAGAAAAATACCCACAATGGGTACAATCATCAGGATGTTATCCACATGAAGTCTGGCTGCCCTCCACAACATCACCTGCCCTGCTCACAGTATCGCATCCAGGCTCCTAAGCTCTATACCGGTTTCTGAGCATCGATAACATCACATAACAGGAGGTGCTTGTCAGTAGCCCCCGGCACACCGAATTACAGCCTACAGTTGTTATGCACGGGGCAGACAGCTAGTCACAAACAGTCTCACATCCCTGCAGATTCATGCTAATTCCAGCCATCCAAGCCTGAAAACCTCAGAACCATCCAGAACCAGCACCTTGAAAAGTAAATGGAGACCAAAACATGGACTCCTCCCAGCCGGCATCGAAAGCCGGTGATCAGGGTGAATCGGGGCCCGCAGGTGGCTGGTTAGGCAAGCAGCCTTCTGAACAGTAGCTGCTGAGTTAATCGGTACATGGACAAAGCACTGAGTCACTCACCCACATGCGTCTGCGTGCCGCTTACCGTCGGCAACATGTCAACAGAGTGCTTGGAAAACATGAAGACTAACCACGGTTCCCAGCTTCCAGGGGCTAACCCCCGACGGGAAGAAGGAAAGTAACTGGAAACAGTAAGTACAGCTCTAGGCAAAATAGGAGAAGGCCGGGAAGGAAGAAAAAGAGGAGGAAGAAGAAGAGAAGGTGGAGGAAGAAAAGAGAGGAAGAGGGCAGAGGAGGAGGAGGAGAGTAAGAACAGGAAGACCGTGAGGGAGCTGCCTGGGCGGGAAGAGGGTCTCCACCAGCTGGAGTCGACCTGGAGGGCTGCAGGAAGTCATGAGACCTGAGCCGCGTCCTCAGACATGGTTCAACTTAGTAGGAGGAGACGGGCTGGAGGGTGGGTTGAGTCAGGGATTGCAAGGGGACACGTGACGGGTTTAGAACTACATTAGAAGCCCCAAAACTGGGCACAAAGAGCCCAGTGAAGCAGAATCCTTGGTAAGCCACACATTTTCAGGTGTGACGCAACAGGGCTTTCCAATGCTCTTAGGGGAACAAACACCCACAGTCCTTCATGTCCTTAGGTTTTCAATGAGCAGAAATAACGCTCTTGAGATAAAAACGACCTTGAGATTCAAGAACAGAAAAACCTGTCTTGGCTTGTTTTGTCGCTTTTGTTCACTGAACCACAGAACCAAAAACCATCGACAAGAACATCATAGTAGAGAGTAAGAAACGGATCCAGCGGCAGCCAAGCCCCACCATCTGTCCCCACACGGTGAGGCCCTCAGGACCCCAGATGAGATGCTCCCGAGCCTACCAGAGCAGGTACGAAATCCCAAAGCCAAAGAGGATGCTGCTCAGAAAAAAGGTTCTGTTGACAGCTTTCCCTGCAACGAGGCCGGCACTGAGAACATGTGGACCATGCAGGACATTATCATATTTGCAGTTGAAATCAGATGTGTCAGCGGGGCACAGTGGCACACACCTATAATCCAGATACTTGGGAGGCTGAGATAGGAGGATTGCAGGTTCAAGGCCAGCCTCAGCAACTTAGACCCTCAACAACTTAGTGAGATCCTGATTCAAAATAAAAGGGGCTAGGTACATGTGTAGCTGGGAGGTAGAATGGCTCAAGGTTCAATCCCCAGTATCAAAAATACATACAAACATACATACATACATACATAATAAAATAAAATGTGCCCATCAAATGTCTCCCTGGCAAGCCAGCACACCAACACTAGCGTGCAAGTTGATAGAGTCAACAAAAGCAGAGGCACAGCACCTCTGCGCCGAGGCCTCGCTCCTTCACCTCTCCACACAGGCTTTGCCAAATGGTCTTCGAAATGCCTGAACCACGGCTGACCATGGCCCAGGGACTTTCTGGAATGTCCCTTGGGCTGGCAGCATGTGTGCAGCTCTCCATGGACTGGGCGTCCTGGTCTCCATGGTGACCAGAGTAACAAGAACCTAACCAAACTTAAGAAGATGGAGCTCTCTTATGGGGTGAGGTGGTACGTGCCTGTAATCCCAGTACGTGGGAGGCTAAGACAGGAGGATCACAGGTTTGAGGACAGCCTCCGCAACTTAGTGAGACTCTCAGAACTTAGCAAGATCCTGTTCCACCATAAAAAGGGCTGGGGTGTAGCCTGGTGGTAGAGTGGCCCCGGGTTCAATCCCCAGTATGAGAGAGAGAGAGAGAGAGAGAGAAAGAGAGAGAGACTAGAATGCTGAAGTTAGGCAACCGAGGGCGCACCCTGGAGGAGAAAGCGGCACAGCCCCTTCCTTCTCTCTTTTCATCCCTGTGCCCGCGCTTCCGCCATGAAGCACCTTGCCTCCTGAGGCACAGGGCATCAGGGCCGAGTGACTGTGGATTCAAATGACTGAGCCAAAACGGAGCTTCCCTCCTTTGAAGTTGATTCTCTCGGAATTTGACACAGCGAAGGGAAGCCGGAGGACACTGGTGGGAAGAGAGAGACATGCGTTTGTGCGAGTGCAGGGCTGACTGCTCTCCAGCATGATTCCACAGTGTCACAGCCCTGGGGTGTGACCACAGCCGGCCTGTGTCGTAGGACAGACAGTTCCACCATAAAACACGCATCTTCTTGTGCGTGGAGATAGCTGCTGAGAGGAGAGGGCTTGCCTGGTGGCCTGGGTGCTGGGGACAAGACTTCCATGTCACCACAGCATGCTCAGCCACACGAGATGGGGCGACTCAGGGGTCATGGGCTCAGGCACACTCAGGATTTTTTTTAATTTATTTATTTGTGTGTATGTGTGTGTGTGTGTGTGTGTGTGTGTGTGTGTGTGTGATCCTGAGGATTAAACCCAGGGGCATTCTACCTCTGAGCTACACCCCCAGCCCGATTTTTTTTTTATTTTGAAACAGGGTCTTACTAAGTGGCAGAGGGCCTCACTAAGTTACTGAGGCTGGACTCAAACCTACAATCCTCCTGTCTCAGCCTCCCAAGTACTGGGATTACAAGCGTGCGCCACTGTGCCGGCTCCACACTCAGGACTCATCTGCTGCCGTTGGGGAGAGTCTGGGCCGCATGTTCTCTTGAACCTTTGCTTTTCCATGTCTCCCAGACATTCTCCATGAGCCTGTGAGGAGCAGAGCAGAGGGGTCTGGGAGCACAGACGCAGGGAGATGGGGAAGAGTGGGGGGAGGGGTTCTCCCATTACGCCCTGTCTGAGCAGAAAGAAACCATCTCTACGCGCTTGTCCTGCGTGACATTTTCCCTGACACAGGGTTGCTTTTTCTCACCTGTCTAAATTAAGTAACGAGGATCCAATATCCACTCAGCGTTGATCTTTTCAGCAGATACTCAAAGGATAAAGCCAGGATAATTTATTATTCTTCTGTTTAATCCCACAGAGTGGACTGTGAATTTCCCAAGGCTAAGATATTTTTCTGAGAAAAGAGCCCCCCTTATCAGTTCAGCCCTGTCCAAAGTAATGACGACGTGGGTCGGCTTGGACTTCAGGATGTGTTTGCTCTCTGTCGGTAACTAATGGTCAGACTCGCATTTCGCCTCCTGAGAAGTCGGGAAAGCACGTTAAGCCACGCTTCTTCAATGTGTGTCAGTACGACCCACTTCCCACGTTAATCATGCTCTGTGTAACCCTGACCCAGCTCGGGGGAGAGCACTTCACGAAAACATGGACATGCCATATTCATTTCCCTAGAAGTTGCTTCTTTTATAAGGTTTAATATCCAAGTAGGAGCCGGGCATAATGGCACATGCCTATAAATCCCAGTACTTGGGAGGCTGAGACAGGAGGATTGCAGGTTTGAGGCCAGCCTCAGCAACTTAGCAAGACCTTTAGAAACTTAGCGAGACCCTGTTTCAAAATAAAAAAAAATAAAATAGGGCTGGGGGTATAGCTCAGAGGTAGAATGCCTGTGGTTCAATCCCCAGGACCACATACACACACCAAAAAAAAAAAAAAAAAAACCCAGGTAGGTTTTGTTTGAACAAAACACTTAAGTGGCTCTTCAATTGGATTTTAAGTATAATTTAGATATAACCACAGGTTATTTGTTTGTTCAAGCTAGAGCTGGAGCTGGCCCTCAACACTAGCAGTGTGCAAGGCTGCGTGGAGCTGCCCTCCGCTGCCTCCCGGGGCCAGACGCCCGGCACACCAGCAACGTGCTGTGGTTCTCCTGTGGTTTGTTCCTGGCTCTAAGGACTGTGAGGTCATTAGAGGGAACAGGTTCTTCAGGGAGATTTTTTTCATTAAGTAAAGGGGTTCGAGGTGAAGCTTTATAGTAGCCTGGGCATATGTACACACACACACAAAACCATGCACAAACACTTACTACTACACACAATCACACACAGTCACACATACCACATACACATTCACACACACAACCACACACATAACCACACAAAAACATGCACATCCACACACATGCATCCATACATACAACCGCATGCATTCACACATGTACAACCACACACACAATCACACAAAACTACACACATTCACACACAAACATATTCACATACACACAGTTCCACACCCAAAACCACACATATCCACACACGCAACCACACATATAACTGCACATGTTTACACACAACCACACACACTCACACACATGCACAACCACACACAAGCATACCCACTCGCACACACAACCACACACATCCACACACAGACACACACATTCACACAGAAACACACACTCACACATACAGACATATGCACTCACATATATACAGCCACACACACAAGCATGTACATTCCACACAAACACACATCCACACACACAACCCCACACTATCACACATAACCACACACATCCACACCCACTCACGTACACACAATTCCTCACACACCACCACACACATCCACACACCGCGACACAATGCTTACATTTGCTCAGCAGGCTGTACTTGAACGCGCCGCACGCGGCGCCCGTGCAGTGGAACTGCGCAGAGGATGCGGAGGTGCCTCCTCTCGACAGTCCTTGAAGCGGGTATGCAGTTGGTATTGTTCAAGTGTTTGGTTCCCATTGTAATCCTTGATTTCTGGACTTATTCGTTCAGGCAACTATTGAGCGCCTGCTGTGTTCCGAGCAAAGAGCACCCTGGAGACACTGTCCGCCCAACCATCCGCGCGGGTCTCACACTCGCGAGTGCAAGAGTTCCCGTGCATTGAAAGAGGAACGGCTGAGGGTCAGTAGAAAAGTCCAAGACGTTTTTACTGCATACACAATCCCTGAAGTTTACACGGCTAGCTCGTCAAAAAACCATCACGGCCTCTGAATCATTCCCTTTGCGCCTAGAGGCACACGCTACGTGATGATGTCCTGTTAGGGTGCCGTGGGGCTCGGGGATTCCTGCCACCTAGAGACACCGCAGCACCGGGCTCTGCTCACATGTGCGGGGAGGCTGGGCCGACAAGTGTGTGGCACTGCCGGTCATCCGGAGTCATGACAGAGCAGTGTACTGCGCATCGTGCTCGATCGTGAAAATAAACTGTGGTACTGCTTCTGTATTCACTACACTACACTTTTATCACTATTTTGGAGTGTACTCTGTCTACATATAAAGTCCACGGTAAAGTAGACTCCGCAGCTCCTTCAGGAGACATTCCAGAAGTGGTTTGTGCTTGCCTGGCATGCACGAGACCCTGGGTTCCATCCCCAGCACTGCAAGAGAGAGAGAGAGAGAGAGAAGGAAGGGAGGGAGGGAGGGAGGGAGGGGACAAGCACACCCTACAGAAGAACGCACTGTCATGGAAGGAGGTGACAGCTCCGGTCATCGCCGTTTCCGAAGGCCCTACCAGTACAGCAAGATGTAGACGTGGAAGACAGCGATACCAGCGGTCCTGACCCTGTGTAGGCCGAGGCGAATGTGTGTATCTGTGTCTTTGTTTTTAATTAAAAAGCTTAAAAAGTAAAATGAAGAATGTTCAATAGAAAAATCTTATAGAACGAGGCCATAAAGAAAATATTTTTTGTAGAGCTGAACAATACATTTGTATTTCAAGCCCTGCGTTATTACAAGAGAGTGGAAAAGTTTTAAAAATTAAAGTTTACAAAGTAAAAAGTTTACAGTTATCTAAATGAATTATTGAAGAAAAATAATTTTATAGTTAGGCGTAATCCCAGTACTTGGGAGGCTGAGACAGGAGGATCACAGTTTCGAGGAGAGCCTCAGCAATGTAGTGAGATGCTCATCAACCTAGCGAGAGCCTGTTTCAAAACTAAAAGTAAGAAGGGCTGGGGTGTAACTCAGAG
>PVJS01030446.1:0-24085 GCA_004027185.1 Glis glis | reverse complement strand
GGAAACAAACTATAGCACATGATGTACATACACAAACCTATAAGACTCAATCACTATCTGGAGCATGAAAGGGAGGGAAGGGGGAGGGAATAGGGTGGGATTGGAGGGAGGGCTAAATGTGCAATGTGTGCATGTATGATGTTCATACCCTGACATATATCAAAATGTATAATTATAATTTACAATGCACCAATAAATGGACATAAAAAGTTAAAAAAAAATTTGTGTATATACATTGTGTGCATTATTGGGTTTCCCTCTTCCCCCCTCCCATTTCCCTCAGTTAGGTCCCCTTCTTGCTCATCTAAAGTTTTCTCCTTTGTCTGGAGTCCCTTCTAAGTCCCATTCTCCCTAGCTTCCACATATTAGGGAGAACACCTGACTTTTGACTCTTTGTGACTGACTAATCTCACTTAGCATAATGTTCCACAGTACTCTCCATTTCCCTGTATGTGATGTAATTTTGTTCTTTATGTCTGTGTAAAATTCCATTGTGTACATATCCCATAGTTTTGTGATCCATTCATCAGTTGATGGGCATCTTGGCTAGTTCCAAAGTTTGGCAATTGTGAATTGTGCAGCTATAAACATAGATACACATGCATTAGTCTGGTAGTTTGGTTCTAGTTCTTTAGGGTAGATGCCTAGAAGTGGTATTGTTGGGTCATATGGTAGGTTTATTCCCATTCTTCGGAGGATCCTCCACAGTTTTCCAAAGTGGTTGCACTAATTTGCAATCCCACCAACAGTGTATTAGAGTTCCTACTTCTCCACATCCTCGCCAGCATTTGTTGTTGTTTGTGTTTTTAATGATTGCCATTGTAATTGGGGTTAGGTGAAATCTCAGGGTAGTTTTGATTTGCATCTCTCTGATGGCTAATGATGTTGAACATTTTTTTCATACATTTATTGGCCATTTGTGTTTCTTCTTCTGTGAAGTGCCTATTTAGTTCACTTGCCCATTTTTTGATTGAGTTAATTGTTGTTTTAGTGGTGATTTTTCTTAAGTTCTCTATATATTCTAGATATTAATCCTCTATAAGAGGTGGAGCTGGCAAAAATCTTCTCCCATTCTGTCGGCTCTCTGTTGATGTTCTTGATTGTTTCCTATGCTGCACAAAAGCTCTTCAATTTAATGCAATCCCACATATTGATCCACATTTTAATTTCCTGTGTCTTTGGGGTTTGTTGAGGAAGTCTTTACCTGTGCCTATGTGTTGAAGTGTTGGAACTATGGTCTCTTCAAGTAGCTGCAAGGTCTCTGGTCTGATTTCTAGGTCTTTGATCCATCTTGAATTGACTCTTATCCTAGGTGAGAAGGTGGGGTTTATTTCTACTTTTCTACATATGGTTAGCTAGTTTTGCCAGCACCATTTGTTGAAGAGGCTATCTTTTTTTCCAGTGGATGTTTTTAGCTCCTTTGTAAAAAATCAATTGACCGTAGGTGTGTGGATTTGTTTCGGAGTCTTCTATTCTGCTCTATTGTTCTATGTGTCTGCTTTTGTACCAATACCATGATGTTTTTATTACTATGGCTTTGTAGTATAGTTTGAAGTCAAGTATTGTGATGCCTCCTGCATGGTTCTTGTTGCTGAGGACTACTTTGGCTATTCTGGGTTTTTTGTTGTTTCAAATGAATTTAAGGACAGATTTTTCTATGTCAGTGAAGAATGACTTTGGTAATTTAATGGGTATTGCATTGAATCTGTAGATCACTTTTGGAAGAATAGCCATTTTGATGATATTTATTCTGCCTACTCAAGAGCATGGGAGATCTTTCCATCTTCTAAGATCTTCTTCAATTTCTTTTTTAAATGTCTTAACATTTTCGTTGTATAGGTCTTTTACCTCTTTGGTTAGGTTTATTCCCAAGTAGTATATTGTTTTGGGGGATATGGTGAGTGGAAATGTCTTATGGATTTATTTTTCAGTGCATTTATGGTTGACATACAGAAAAGTTTCTGATTTTTTAAGATTGATTTTGTATCCAGATACTTTGCTGAATTTGTTGATCAGTTCTATAAGCCTTTTGGTTGAGTTTGCTGGATCTTCTAAGTAGAATATCATGTCATTTGCAAATAGAGATAGTTTCAGCTCCTCTTTTCCTATTTGTACTCCTTTTATTTCCTTCTCTTGCCTTATTGCTCTAGCTAGAGTCTCAAGTACTATATTGAAAAGGAGTGGTGACAGTGGACATCCTTGTCTTGTTCCTATTTTTAAGGGGAACTCTCGAAGATTTTCCCCATTCAGTATGATGTTGGCTGTGGGCCTATTGTATATTGCCTTCATGAGTTTGAGGTATGGTCCTTCTATTCTGATTCTCTGCAGAGTTCTTATCATGAATGGGTGTTGGATTTTGTCAAATGCTTTTTCAGCATCTATTGAAATGATCATGTGAGTTTTGTCTTTAGTTCTGTTTATCTGGTGGATTACATGGATTGCTTTTCATATGTTGAACCAGCCTTTCATCCCTGAGATGAACCTGACTTGGTCATGATGTATGGTTTTCATGATGTGGTTTTGAATGTGCATTGCTACCATTTTGTCTAGAAGTTTTATGTCTAAGTTCATCAACGATATAGGTCTGTAGTTTTCTTTTCTTGAGCTGTCTTTATTTGGTTTTGGTATCAATGTGATGTTGGCTTCATAGAATGTATTTGGGAGAGTCCTGTTTCTATTTCATGGAATATATTGGGATTAGTTCTTCTATAAAGGTTTTATAAAATTCACCTGGGAAACCATCTGGTCCTGGGCTTTTCTTTGATGGTAGGCTCCTTATTGCTGTGTCAGTCTCTTTGATTGCTCTTGGTCGATTTAAATTTTCTAAATCTTCTTGGTTCAACTTAGGAAGGTTGCACATGTCTAGAAATTTGTCAATTTCTTCCAGGTTTTCCATTTTGTGGGAGTATAGTTTTTCAAAGTAGTTTCTGGTAATCCTCTGGATTTCCATGCTCTCAGTGGTAATATCACCTTTTCATCTCTTATTTTAGTAATTTGGGTTGATTCTCTCTTTCTTTTGGTTAGGTTGGCTAGTGGTTTATCTATCTTGTTTATTTTTCAAGGAACCAGCTTTTGGTTTTGTTGATTTTTTTGTATTGTTTTTTTATTCTCTACTTCATTGATTTCTGCTCTGATTTTAATAATTTCCTGTCTTCTACTGGCTTTGCAGTTAAACTGTTCCTGTTTTTCAAGGGCTTTGAGGTGTATCATTAGGTTATTTATTTGGTGATTTTCTGTTCTTATGTGGGCAGTCAGTGCTATGAATTTTCCTCTTAATACTGACTTTAGCGTGTTCCAGAGATTTTGATATGTTGTGTCTCTGTTTTTGTTTGTTCCTAAGGATTTCTTAATTTCTCCCCTTATTTCTTCTGTAAGCCATGCCTCATTCAGCAGTGTGGTGTTCAGTCTCCACGTGTTTATCAGGTTTCTATGGGTCTTCCTATAGTTGATTTGAGTTTCATTCCATTATGGTCTGAAAAGATGCAGGGGATTATGTCACATTTTTTGAACTTGCTAGTACTCACTTTGTGGCCTAGGATATGGCCTATTTTAGAGAAAGTTCCATGAGCAGCTGAAAAAAATGTGAATTCAGCTGTGGTTGGGTGGAATATTCTGTATGTGTCTACTAGGTCCATTTGGTTTATGGTGTTCCTTAGGTCTGAGGCATCTTTACTGACCTTTTGTCTTGAAGATCGATCTAGTGGTGTGAGAGGTGTGTTGAAGTCTCCCAATATTATTGTATTGGTATCTATGTGTGATTTAATGTCACAAAGAGTTTCTTTTATGAAAGTGGTTGTACCTATGTTTGGGGCATAAATGTTGGCTATTGTTATATCCTCTTGCTGGATTGTTCCTTTTACCAGTAAGAAATGGCCTTCTTTGTCTCTTCTGATAAGTTTAGGTTTGAAGTCTAATTTGTCTGATATCATAACTGCTACTCCTGGTTGTTTTCATGTTCCGTTAGTGTGAATTACCTTGTTCCATCCTTTCACCTTTGGTTTTTGCATATCTTTACTTGTAAGGTGTGTTTCTTGAAGGCAGCATATAGATGGATTGTGATTTTTAATCCATTTTGCCACCTTATGTCTTTGATTGCGGAGTTGAGGCCATTTATATTCAACGTGATTATTTAGAGAGGTTTTAATTCCTCACATTTTGAGTTTAATTTCTTTTTGAGGTAGTGTTTGTTCTTTGCCTAGTTGTTTGTTTGATGGAAATCACTGTTTCTCTGGTTCTGGTGTTTTCTTATTATTTCCTCCTTGTAATTAATCTCTTTGAGTATTTTCTCTAGTGCTGGTTTGGAAGACATAAAGTCTTTCAGCTTCTGTTTGTCATGGAAGGTTTTTATTTCCCCATCAAATTTGATAGATATCTTTGCTGGGTAGATAAATCTTGGCTGGAAGTTGTTTTCTTCCAGCATGTGGATTATGTCACTCCAGGCCCTCCTGGCTTTCATGACTTGGTTTGGAAGGTCGGGAGTGATTCTTATTGGTTTGCCTTTGAATGTTACTTGGTCTTTTATTCTTGCTTCCTTTAAGATTATCTCCTTGGCCTCTACTTTAGTGAATTTGATTATGTGGCATGGTGAACCTCTTCTCTGATCTTTTCTATTGGGGTCCTATATGTTTCCTGTACCTGTGTGTCGATCTCTTTGTCTATGTTTTGAAAATTTGCTAATATTACCTCTCTGAATAGATTATTGATTCCTTTGGTTTCAGCTTCTATTCCCTCTTCTATGTCTATTATTCTTAGGTTTGCTCTTTTAAGACTGGCTGAGATCTCTTCAATGTCCATTTCATGCTGTCAAGTTGTTTTTTCTAATTTATATACTATGCATTCATTTTTGGAGAAGTCATCTTCTAAGAGTGAGATTCTGTTTTCCATGTGGTCTAGTCTATTGTTGATGGTCTGTGTTGATGCCTTCATTTCAATTATTGCATCCTTTACTTCCTTCAGAGCTTCTTTTTTATTCCTATTCAGGGTGTCAGATTCTTTGTTTATTTGATCCTTCACTACTTTCAGTCTCTTTCTGAATTCTTTCCAGAAATCCTGTATCATTTCTACTATTAAAGTACTGAATTGTCCTTCTGGCAATCTTTATACTTCTGTGTTGGCAGGTTCTGTTGTTGTGGGGTTGTAGGAGCTCATTGTTTCTTTGCTATTCTTTCTTTTCATGATTTCAGGTTTTTTAAGTTTATACCTTTGTTGCTTTTGGTAGCTCTCTCTCTCTCTCTCACTCCGTAGGTATCCTATGTCTAATCTCTCTCCCTTCATAGTTTCTTATTCTAGAGATAGATAGTTGCTACTAAGTGGGCCTTAAAGGTGAATAACCTGTTCTGAATGGTTATTCTCACTTGCTCAGTATAATGTCTATTTTCAGGCCCAATTCTTGGTCTCCTTCAGTGATTGGGACCCTTGCCTGGTGCCTCTCACTACCTGTACAGGCGACCAGTGCTGCTATTGCCCCCTCACTGCAAGCGTGGGTCTCTGCGTTCTCTACTTGGGCTGTCCCTATGTCTCTGTCTACACCTATGGTGGGTGTCACCAATGGGGACCCCGGGCTTGTGTCTTTCCTTGCCTACAGAAGCAGCAAATGTCGCTTTGACCCGATTTTGTGCAAACACGGAACTCCATGTTTTCCACATTGAGGGCTGGTTTGGTCTAATTTTTCCCCAGGTACCACAGCTGAATGTCCTGTGGTTATCCCTGGGGATTCTATAAGGGCGCTGTGACCCACAGGCTGGAAGTCTGTCCCACCCAAGTGTCACCAGGGATCGTCTGCTTATCCACATGTCTACCATGTCCCACAGCAGACCCCACTCCCACCTCTGCCAGGGCAATTCGCTCAGTCTCAGACCCTGCGAGTCCATGTGGCCGTGCTCGGTGATCTTCCCCTGGGGCGGCTCATTAACTTATGGTCTTGTTGAGTGCTGCTCTTAATCTCTGGGATGGAGGAGTCAGCTGCTGCTGCAGGTTCTGGTCAGGCCTCCGGGCACTGGGGACTCTGCCGAGCATGGATCAAACTGCTGCTTGCTTTTGTCACTGATGCTCTGCAGTTGCTGGTTTTATAAAAGGTCCCTGGTTTCTTTGTTGGTGGCCTGCAGAAGCTGCAATGCTGGTAGCTGCCAGTGCACTTGACCAAGATGGTGCCACTGCCCCTTCTGCCGATGCAGTAGTTCGGGTCTGTGTCTCGTGTGGAGTGTGGCACTGCTCGCCTTCACTGCTGCTATTCTGCAGTTGCTGGATTCACAACAGGTTGCTGGTGTCTCTGTTGGTTGTGTAGGAGCCACAATGCTGGTAGCCGCCGGTATGGTCCTGCTAAGGTGGCGCCGCTGCAGCCGCTGTTGCCATTGCCATTTGGTCTTTTGAGTGTGGAGCGAGCCACTGCTTGCTTTTGTCTCTGCTGACCTGCAGTTGCTGAACTTACAACAGGACTGCTGGTGGCGTGTGGAAGCCACAATGCTGGTAGCAGCCGGTGCAGTCCGGCCAAGATGGCATCACCACTTTTCCTTAGGTAAGGTGCTTGGAGCTTTTTGCTTTCCTCTGTTTTGTGTTCTGGCTTTGATTCCATCACATTTCAAATTTTTCGTTGTTTAGTTCAAGTTTTTGTTGCTTTTCTTTTCCTGTCGAGAAGTTGCTTTCACAGCAATTGAGACCCAAGTTTCAGAGAGATCGTAACGTAGTATCTCCCTTAGTCTACATCTTGGACCACTCTAGCACCTTCTTTTTATTGGTAATTTTTAACCAAAACATTGAAGAGATGATTAATCACAGGATTCAGTAAATCAACCATAGGGTGAATAAAGGATAAACAACAAGATAGGATGATTCAGGAAAAGACAGTAAGACAATCACAGCTGAGTCAGGGAACAAAAGGATAAACAATATTGAGAAAGGAAATGGCCAGGGTCAGTTCTTATTGGTCAGGGTCTCAGCTTATCGGTCCCATTCAGTTCTTGGAAACTTGCTTGCGTGCAAACAATCTCCACTTGAGTGGACAGTTTGTGCCCCTCCCAAGCTGGACAAAGGTGACCTTAGAGCTGATGAGTAAGAAGGCCTTCAACAGTGGCTGTGGAAGCAGGAGGTTGGAGTGAAGCAGCCACAAGACAAGAAATGCTCTAGAAATGAAAGAGGCATGAAATGGAATTCTCTCCTGGAGGCACCACAAGGAACCAGCCTTGCTGATGCCTTGGTTTTAATGGTCTCAGACTCCTTGCAGACTTCTGACCTCTAGAACACTAAAAGAAGAAATTTTTTTTGTTTTAAGCCACTAAATTTGTGGCCCTCCCTTCCTTCTGATTGAACCCAGGGGCATTTTATCTCTGAGCTACACCCTCAGCCCTATTTTATTTTTTATTTTGAAACAGGGTCTTGCTGAGTTTCTGAGGCTAGCCTTGAACCTGTGATCCTCCTGTCTCAGCCTCCCAAGTACTGGGATTACAGGTGTGTGTCACCACACCCAGCAGCAATTTCTTAATAATAGCAGCAAGATGGCTAATACACAAGTGGTTTTATTTTTTGGCGATCTTTCAAACTTTTTGGCATTTTTGGGCTGTTTGTATGTTTGTAAGTGAAATAGAATTTTGAGAGTCTATAATTCATGACTGATGTCCCTACCATCATCTCTATTTCCTATTTTGAAATTCCTTAAAATTTAATGAAGGCAACTTCATTATAAACTGATTCTAGTTTACTTAGAAAACAGAACATATTAGGTGATTTTTAAAATTTAGAGTCACATCTCTTTTTATATCTACAAGTTGCTTCAGGAATGACTTCCACTCATCTCATTTATTCCTCACAACAGCCATTTAAAGTGGTTGTTAACCTTTCCATTTTGCAGATGAAGAAGTAAGCTTAGAGAGAGTCATTATTTTTCTTAGGGTCACCTAGTTAGTATCTAACAGAGAGAGAAGATATTTGACCTCAACTCTGTCTGCCTCTGAAATATGGGCTCTTGTTGCTTTATTTTGAGCCCATTGGTAAAAATTACTTAAATCAGCTTTTACCATGTTGTCTTTTAAGAAACCAGAATGTATTGCCAATTGGAATGTGAATTCCTCCTCTTAGGAGAGGATAGCCAGTTTCTGAACTGGGACACTGATGTGGATGCACTTTCAAGTGAGGTTTGGGTCAGATTTACTAAACTGAGCTGAATTCAAGGCTGTCAATCGTGTGTGACAATAGTCAGCAATTCATGGGAGAAGTCAAGTCAGATTAGAGAGTTTACAAGAAACAAGGTCTCAAGCCATAAAGATAAATATTTACCCATCAGATTGACAAAGTAATAAATCTTTTGATGGCAACTCTGAGAACGAAATGTACAGCATAAATCAATAAACTTATTAGAGGCCAAAGGGTAGTGGAATACCAAAATGTAAAATGTGCATATGCTTTGATCTAACCATTTTCCTACTAGGATTCTATTGAGTCTTGCAGTACAGAGCAGCACAGAGTCTAAGGCTAATTTTCCTTCATCACTGAGGCAGATCTCATGTGGGTGCTCTAAGCAATGCCTCATGAACTGTGGATGTTCTCACCCGGCTGCTGGGCGCAGGCTCTATTCCCCACCTCTGAGTGTTGTCTGCTGCTCCTCTGTGGTTTCCCATGGTTCTTCTCTGGACATGGATTGCTCTTCATGGGCACATGCTGCTAATAAGGACTCTGCTGAGTATGTGAAGAGGATCCTCTGTGGTCCCCAGGCTTCTTTCTTTGGGCTGCTCTCTTTCCTCCAATTCTCCATGCTGCTTGTTCTTGCCTCTTGTATTCCCAGTCTTTGTTTCATTCCCTAAACCCAGGGTATGGGCACATTTTGTTAAGCTTCCCCTTTCTGCAGTGGGGCCTGGAAACTCTCTCCAAGCAGCCAGTTGGGTACTCATGGGGCTCATTTGTCTCCTGGGATCATTAGGGATCATTGTCCCTTGTTGTCTGTAGTCCAGTGTCTTTACAACCATGTCCAAGTATTTTGTATGCCTTCTGTATTGTTTAAGGCAGCAGGGTCAATCTGGTCTCTGTTACGCTATGTGACAGAGCATTTCAGTCAGCATTTTCACTGCTATAATCCAAAGACCTGACCCAACTTAGAGGAAGGAAGATTTATTTACTCACGGTTTGGGGCATGTGAGGCTGGGGATCTCGGATCTTAGGATATGGTGGTGGGAAAGCAGAAAGAGGAAGAGAGAAAGTCTTTGCCTCTCACATCATGGAGGCCAGAAGCAAGAGAGACAGTAAGGGAAGGAGGAACCAGTATAATCCCCAAGGCTACAGCCCTACGGAACTACCTTTTCCATCCACACCCTACCGGCCTGGGCCAACACCCAGATAAATCCATTACAATGAATTTACCCTCTGCTGAGATTACAACTCTCATGACTTAACTATATCCCCGAATATCAGTGAATGAGCTCTTTAGGGGACATTCTATATCTAACCATAACATTCTACCCCTGGCCCCTGAAGAGCTCATGCCCAGCTCAGAGTGCAAAAATTTTGAGTCCTCTCCAAGAGTTCCCACAGTCTTAACAGTTCCAGCATTGCTGAAAAGTCCCAAAGTTCAAACTCTCCTCTGAGACTCAAGGTGAACTTTTGTGAGCCCTTATAAAAGAAAATGAGAATCATAATAAAAAAAAACAAGTTATATGCATCCAATATACAAGGGCACAGAGTAAACATTTGCATTCGAAAGGTGAGGAATAGGGCCATAGAAAGAAGGAATGGGACCAAAACAATATTGAAATCCTGTAGCTCCACTTCAGGCATTCAGGGCACATGGTGGTGAGAAGCGATCTCCAGGGGCCTTGGCAGCCCCTCCCCTGTGGCCTGGCTGATTGCAATGGGCAGTGTACTGGCTCTTCCAGCCTGGCTCCATGGCTCACAGCTAGCAACCTTTCTTCATGGTTGTTCCATGTTTCTGGCATTTATAAATCTCTGGGGGGTTTCTTGCAACCTTGGCTTTACCCTTAAGCTTCACAAATTGCCCCATTTGGGCCTGTTTGCAGGAATTCTGACTCTGCAACATGTTGCCTGGATTCTCAGTCCTTCTTTGAAATCTGGGGGGAAACCTCTGTGACCCCTTGTTTCCAACAAAGGCAAAATTATGTGAGTGCCAAGATCGACCACCAGCAGGAAAGGTAGTCACAACCACTTTAATCACTTTGGCTGGGCCCTTTTCTTTTTCTTTTTTTTTTTTTTGCAGTACTAGGGATGGAACCCAGGGGCATTCTACCTCTGAGCTACACCCCCAGCCCTATTTTTATTCTTTATTTTGAAACAGGCTTTTACTAAGTTGCGGAGGGCCTCACTAAGTAGCTGACGCTGGCCGTGAACCTGGATCTTCAGGTGTCAGCCTCTCAAGTACTGGGATTACAAGCATGCGCCAACACACCTGGCTTGGGCCCTTTTCAATCATGGCCGCAGGGACCATTCCATCTGGGCCACACCTGGGCCTGCGTCCATCTGGGCCGCTGCTGGCCCCAACTCTATCTGCTGCCTCCATCATGGCCATGGCAGAGCCTGGCCCCATGATGGTGGTGTTGGGCCTGCCTCCAGCAAGGCCACATTTGTTTCTTTGTTCCTAATCAAAGCATTTGACCTCCCTTCAGCCATCTTACTTTCTTTCACAGTACCATCTCTCTAGGCCCCAGCTTTACACATGCCTTTCTGGCCAAACTGCAAATATATAAAGTCTCTCTGCTTTACTTTCCGCTCCCAAAATTTGGTATACAATTCACTTAATGTGGACATCAATATCCATAACCAGTTTGGATATTTTACTGTTTAGAGATTTCCTCTGCCAGTTTATTAACCAATCCATCATTCCATTCGACCTCACACAAAGTTTCAGAACATGGGAAAAATGTGGATAAGTTCTTTGCCAGAATGTAACACATGTGGCCTCTACTCCATTTTCCTATGATATTAATAAATGAGCTCTTTAGGGGACTTTCTATATCTAATTATAACACCCTATTTTGACTAGAGGCAGAAGATTGGATTGCTTGTTAAAGAGGGATATATGTATATATTTAGAGTGTATAGAAACAGCTATTATTTGACACAAATGCCTCAATTTGCAGTCATTTTCTCTCTCATTGTTGCCGGTGATCTTTTCCTGTGGCAGGACTTTGCTCTGTTTGTGAGAGGGACATGCCTGGGGATGTCAGGATATGGGGAGGGGTGACAAGGGCACTACTGTGTTCTGCTTTTCAGTTTTAGGACCACTGCACACTTTTGTCTCATTTCAGCATATCTGTTGATATTTAATTCCATGTATGTAAATCTTGCTTCCTAAAGCAATGCATCTGACTTTTTCTCTCTCTTTCTCTTTCTCTCTCTCACAGCATATAGCTGGATTGTTTTGTTTTTTTGCTGGGGGGGATTGAACTCTGGGGCATTCTACCTGTGAGCTACACCCAAGCCCTGTTTTTATTTTGAAACAGTGTCTCGCCAAGTTGCTGAGGGTCTTGCTAAATTGCTAAAATGGGCCTCAAACCTGCAGTCCTCCTCTCAGCCTTCCAAGTACTGAGATTACAGATATGCACCACTGTGCTTGGCTTCATATAACTAGATTTTAAAAAATCCATCATATCCCTTATTATATTTTAAAATATTTTATTTATTTTGTTATAAATTGACAATTTATAATTGCATATATTTTCTCAAATACTTATTCTTTGTGGTGAGAACATCTGAAATTTACTCTCAGCAATTTTGACATGTACATCACATTATTAACTACATTCACCATGCTGTGCAATAGATCTAAAAAAAAACCTTATTCTTCCTAATTAAGATTTTGTATCCTTTGACCGTCATTTCCCCATCCTCTGTAACCACCATTCTATTCTCTGTTTATATGAGTTTGATTGTTTTCGATTCCACTTATAAGTGAGATCATGCAGTGTTTGTCTTTCTGTGTCTGGTTTATTTCACTTAGCATAATGCTTTCCAATTTCATTCATGTTACTGCAAATTATTTCATTCCTTTTAAAGGTTAAATAATATTCCATTGTATATATATACACATCACATTTTCTTTATCCATTCATCTATAGATGGACATTTATGTTGATTCCATAACTTTCCTGCCATGAATAATGCTACAATGAACACTGGCATGCAAATATCTCTTTAATATATTGATTTCAAATCTTTAGGGTAAATACCCAGTCGTGGAATTGCTGGAACATATGGTAATTCTATTTTTAGTTCTTTTGAGAAACCTCCTTGGAGTTTTCCATATGGCTATACTAATTTACATCCCCACCAGCAGTGGGCAAGGCTTCCTTTTCTTCTCACCCTTGAGTTTTCTCTTCTGCAGTTTGAAGTAATTGTGCCTGTTCATCATCTTATCTCTGTGCAAAGGGACCTGGTCAGTACCTCTTAGTACTTTTTCATTTTGACATTGTTTTGAATCTTAGAACAAGCTCAAATTTCTGGACAAGGCCAGTGCATAATAATTTTCACATTTTATTCTAATGTCCCCATTTTCTGGCAAGTTTCATTTAAATTTCAGCAAGAACTCATATCAGACATAAGCAATATGCATGTCCAGCTGGAGTTTAAAGATAATTTCTGATCACTTTACTCTTTGAAAATTCCTGCCTTCTATTTAATCCTCTGAAGATAGGAAGTGATTTTTCTATGTAAAGGATCAGTTTTTGCAGCTGTTGTGTGATTTTAAATCAAACCTAGTTTCTGTCTTTTGCTCTCACTGTAATGCATTGCAAAAATTATGTTTCTTAAGTTTTCCAAGTTTTTTTCAGATATGACACTTTTTCCTCTGTAGCTTTTTCCTGTTTGGCTTGTGAGGTTTATTTAAGGGTATATTGAGAGAAAATTTTAAACAAACCTCTTAATTTTGTTACAGACCCAAGAAAAAAGATCTTGTTAACTTATAAACCCTTTTTCTGATTACTTCTCCCAAATAACAAGTGCAGATGCCCCCAAGACATCATAAACTGCCTCTCAATCAGCTGCACATGTGTATAAACACATAGAGTGAGAAATTATCTTGGCAGGGTGTGGTCAGAATTCTATCTGGAAAAGTTCCTTTCATTTCCACATGACAAACTAAGATGCTAGTGAAGTTTGTTCAAACGCTGGAGGTGAATTGAATTCAAGGAAACCCTGGGCATACAACATTTCTTCACTTTCCTTATAGTTGCAGTTAAGATTCCTTTAAAGGCTCACATTTGTGAGGCCCTCCACTGGATATCCAAGCCCAGTCACGGGAATCAAGTTCTTGGAAAGATAGCTTTCAGACAAATGCAGCTGTTACCGCATGCAGCCACATGCTGTTTAGAGTGGAGTTCCAAGGCTGTCTGAAGAAGCACGCCTTGCTTTATCCCGGTGGTTACAATCTGCTTCCCAGACTTCCTTGTTATTTTGGTTCACTTCCTACCAGAATGCTACTTGACCAGTGAAGGGAAAAAGTTTCTGCTGAAGTCTTCAGAATCTTTAGGTAAAAATCACTTGTTGCTGGGAGTGGTGGTGTGCGCCTATAATCCCAGTACTTTGGAGGTGGAGACAGGAAGATTGCAGGTTCGAGGCCAGCCTCAACAATTTAGAGAGACTCTCAGTGACCTAGAGAGATTCTGTTTCAAAACAAATCAATGAAAAAACAAACAAACAAAAAAATGGAAAAAGGGGTGGGGTGTAGCTAGGGAGGCAGAATGTTTCTGGGTTCAATCCCAACTAACACACATACACACATTTGTTGCCACAAAATTTATGAGTTTGGATTTTCCGAGTAATTTGTATTAGATACAGAGAACAATGTTTTTCAAAAGAAGTATTTAAGTAGTTTAAAAATATATTTCAATATGGCTCCTTAATGAGAGTTCACAATGAGGCAGTGCCACCGTGTGGGCTGGGTAACTAGAGTCCCTGTCCTGGGCACACGGCCTTCCCATTGTCTCCCCTCCCCTGGCCCATGACACCTATACATTAGGAGCTTCCATCCTTCTCCTTCCTTTACTTTTACATTCTTCTTCAGGTTCTCTAGGACCTTGGAATTCCCTGAACAAATGGGTCCCAACCCATTTTCCCCAGATAGAATCCTCGAATCCCAGCTGAGATCCCATTGCTACTCTGTGGCTGCAGGGCCCAGGGGCACTCACTGTTGGGGTGTGTGATCATGGCCTATAGACATGGACTGGCTTCTCCACAGACGTGCACCGCGGTCTCTCCTGCTCTCAGGCAGATCTGGGCGGTGGTTGGTGGAGGCTGTGTGGACCTAGGGGTCCCAGTGTGCACTCTTCCTGGGCTGTGAATGATGGGGAGGGCCTTGGTTGGGGAAGTAAGAAGTCATGACAAACTAAAGTGCATAAGGTTTTTCTCCAAGACAAATACAGTCTGTAAAGAGAATGGGCAGCATTGAGTTTAAATAATGTACAATGAGAAGATGACAAATCAATTATCTAGGAGGACGGGTCTTTAAATTATAACTACTGGGTTTGTACTGGTGTCTCCTTTCTTCTGTGTTCCTTCTGACTATGTCTTAGAGACCCTACCCTTTGAGACCCTAAAATCAATGCTAATTGAAATGAACTTACTGTAATTAATTGTTGTGTTGCATCTGCCTGTTCACTTCTTCTAGCTGGGGTGAGGAAAAGCAGGAGGCATGCTAATGGCCATTCCCAGTGCAGGTCACTGTCAAGTTGGACAGAAATGAAATGGCCATTAGTGGTATAGGGAAGCATCTCTGAATTAGCCGAAGGCAAGCAATGGTTCCATGCCCATCAACTGGAGAGAACAAATAGGCTTTGCCAGTGTAGACACTCCATTTATCTGCCTGTCTGAAATCAAGGTGGGAGGTCTACTATAGCATCAATTAACTGGATCTACTCTCCTGCCTGAGCGACAATTGAACAAAATAAATGAAATTCTAGTGTTCTAAAACATGGAGCAGCAGGCAGCACAGCACAAAAACCCCTGAGAGAAGAGAAATGAACCAGGGAGGGAGCCCTACAGTTCTCCAGTTTACTGTGTGGAGAGTTCCTAGGCGATGGCAGAGGCAGGGAGAATCCATGTGGAGGCTGATGAGACCTCTGAGTTGAGGAGGCCAGCTGGAGTATCAGGTAGGTGAAGGTGGCAAAAGGTTGAGGGTACCTAAGAGGAGAGTTTCAGAGAACTTCAGAGATCTGTGGAGGGGCCCGCAGTCTTCAGCTGAGCATGCATCAGTTTGTGTGTGAGGAAATTACCTTAGGCTGGGGGGAGGGCACTCAAAAGGCGGTGAGGGAACAATCAAACACTTTAATTATAAGGCAGAAATTCTCGGATTGAATAAAAAAGTTGAGTGGAACATAAAATGTTACTTTGTCAAAATGATTAAACACTTTAATATGAGATCAAACCTTATTTAATAATTTAATATAATTGCTAGTTATTATTAAATAAAATTTAAGTTAAATTTCCAAAATTATTAAAAATCTGTAATGAAAATTAATGTATGACTATTGGGAAGATTTGTATTAATATAAAATTCATATCAAAATTAAAATTTTTTTCAGTCATTTCTGTATTCTGACAAAACTAATCACATATGAGCATCAGACATTTAAAAAATTTCTTCAACTCTCATTCAAAATTATGAGTGATTAAATATGTGCTGCAGAAAATTCTCCCACATCATAGTATGCCATGGAATGGAGGTAATTTTACCAATAAAAGGCCTAATCAGTTTTCCAGAGGGTCTAGGTAAAGAAAATGATGTATTAAATTTTTCTGAAGTGTTCAAGAATCTATGCTTAGTCTTCTGGACATACGTTAGTTCATATGTTGAATTCAGTGCTCAGATAGGCTGGGCACTAAACGTTAGTAGTGAGCTTGCCATAGCCAGGTACTTCTCTAAAATTCTCATAACAACTTAGTGAAGCAGGTACTAGCATTATTAGCCTCATTTTTACAGATGAGAAAACAAATCCAGAAAAGTTAAAAATTAATCCAAGGTTACTCATTAAGTATTTTGTTT
Source organism: Glis glis (assembly GCA_004027185.1). NCBI lineage: Eukaryota > Metazoa > Chordata > Mammalia > Rodentia > Gliridae > Glis > Glis glis. The sequence continues at coordinate 8,112 of PVJS01030446.1, read as the reverse complement.
TTTTGGAGGGGATTGGAGGTCCTAGGAATTGAACCTAGGGGTGCTCTACCAGTGAACTACCCCCCCCCAGCACTTTTTATTTCTTATTTTGAGACAGAGTCTCACTAAGTTGCTGAGGCAGGCCTCAAACTTGCGATCCTCCTATCACCCTCCCAAGGACCTGGATTACAGGTGTATGCTACTGCGCCCAGCTCATATATTCATATTTAAGAGCTACTTATCTTGATTATTATATGGTATTCTTACCTCAACCTTTCATGGTAATAAGGAAAGTATAACTTTCTTCTATGTGAATTACAATGATTTATGTGTCAATCATGGCAAGTGAGTTTTGAATTCATTGCTTTAAGTCAGGATTCCCTTTTTCTCTATTGGCCATGTGCTCTTTGGAGAGGTTCTGCTGGGTCAGAACTGTGTTCTTTCCTGCCTTAGCAAGGGGACCAATGGAACATGACTGTTACTTTTTATTTAGATCTGTATAAGTTATTAGAGAGTTCCTTTTTTAATTTTATGATATATTTACAAATGTACATGGATTCTATTCAAATTAATACTTCTTTATTTCTGCAACAATGCACACATCTATTTCAGTACACTAAAAATCTTTTGTTGGTAATAACAAAGCTATTTAGAATGCTGTCTTAGTCAGCTGGGTCTGTCATAACAAGATAACAGGCCAGGTAGCATAAATGATTGAAACTATTTTCTCAGTCTGGGAGGTTTAAAGTCCAGGATCAAGGTGTAAATGTGGTCAGTGGCTGGTGAGAGCTCTCTTCCTGGCTTGCAGAAGACTGCCTTCTTGTTGTGTCCTTACAGAAACAGAGCAAGATCTTTGGCGTCTCTTCTTGTAAGGGCACTAATCCCATCATGAGGACTGCCCTCCAGACCCCACCTAAGCCTAATTATCTCCCAAGGGCCCCATGGCCAAACACTGAGGGTTAGGGCTTCAACATATGGATTTGGAGGGGCACGATTCAATCCACAGCAAGGCACATTACTTTTTTTTTTTGGTGATACCAGGGATTGAACCCAGGGGCATTCTACCTCCAGACTACACACCCAGCCCTATTTTTTATCCTTTAGTTTTCGAAACAGGGTCTCACTAAGTTGCAGTGGGCCTCACTAAGTAGCTGAGGCTGGCCACGAACCCGGATCCTCTGGTCTCAGCCTCCCAAGTACTGGGATTACAAGCGTGCGCCATCACACCCAGCTTACTTTTTTTTTAGAGTTGCCTTTTCATATCAAATGACCTTAATTCAATTAAAAGACTTTTGCCATTTTAACAAGAATTTGAGAATAAAATTTCTTTTCACTTAAATTTTGAAAAAGTTGATTTTGCTTTCCAATGTTTTTTTTCAGTACTGGGGATTGAACCCAGGGTCATTCTACCTCTGAGCTACACCCCCAGCCCTTGTTTTATTCTTTATTTTGAAACAGGGTCTCACTAAATTGCAGAGGGCCTCACTAAGTAGCTGAGGCTGGCTGTGAATCCGGATCCTCCTGTCTCTGCCTCCCAAGTACTAGGATTACAAGTGTACACTACCATGCCTGGCTTGCTTTCCAAGTTTTGATGAAAATATTTTCCTTTATTCTAGTGCTATTAAAAATAATGTGTTAAAGGTGAAAACATTTAGACATATATGGCTACTCTTAATATCAACTTTTTATACAAAATTTTGTGATCTGAATCTTTGTGACTTTTTCATTTATAGCAGCATATAAAGAAGTATATATCTAGAAAAGTAACTGATCTCAATGATTCCTATGGACAAATATCATATAGTAATGTGACTTTAATTTAAAAAATGTAATATTACACCCCAAATCATGTGGTACTTGTGTTAGCTTTCTGTTGCTGTGACAAAATACCTGAAAAAATCAACTAATAAGGAGGAAAGTTTGATTTTGGCTCATGGTTTCCTAGGTTTCCATACATGGTAGTCAGTTTTCTTCATTGCTCTTGGACCTGTGATGAGACAGAATGTCATGGGAAGCACATGGTGGAACAAAGCTACTCACCTCACCTCATGGCAGCTGGGAAGGAGAGAGAGAGAATAAGAGAGTGTGATAGTCAATCTAGGTTGTCAACTTGACCTGATCATGACACACCCAAGATCATGTGACTTTGGGTGTGTAACAGCAGATTAAACAGAAAGCCCTGCCCTGAAGGTAGGCAGCAGGATTCTGATAGGTGCAGGACTTAGATAAAGAGGGAGAAGCCGCGTAGAGAGTGCGTGACTCTTTCCAAGGAAAACACATCTGCTCTCGCCTGAGATTGTCGGCCGCCGGCTTCGCCGTTTCTCTGAAGAGCTTCTTGATCTTCTTGGCCTCCAGCCCTTTGAACTGAAACTTCACCATCATTTCTCCAAAGAGCTTCCTGATCTTCACATCTTGGACTGGGACTGAATTAGTGGTTGCTCCAATCCTAAGACCCTAGCTCTTAGACTACTCAACCAGCTACTGGTTCCTCTGACTCTCCACGTGCAGTCAGAACCTAGGACTACATTGCTTCAAACTGTAAGCCCATCTGATAAATCCCTTTTTCAAATATACTCATTCTGTGAATTCTGTTAATCTAGTGAACCCTGTCGAATACAGAGAGGAAGGTGCTAGGGTCCCAATATCTCTTTCAAGGCCACATCCCAAGTGATGCACTTCCTTCAACTAGGCCTTTCCTTCTAAAGGTTCCACCACCTCCCAATAGTGCCATAGGCTGTTGACCAAGTCTTCAGCAGATGAGCCTTTGCAGGACATTCCAGACCCCAGCCATAATAGTACATGGGAAAAAAAATCACAGGGGGAAGCACAAACCAGTGATGGAGAACAGCGCCACCCAGAGGATAGGCACTATGTGCAGTAAATGGTAAAAGTACTGATCACAAGTTTGCTTGTCAAATATTTCCTTGAAGGTTTCCTTTTCCTTCTCTTGTTTCTTGCTATAGTTTGGATGCTGAATGTCCCAAAGGCCCATGTGTTGGAGGCTTGATTTCATGGGTGGGTTCTTGGGAGGCAGAGGAAATTTAAGAGGTGGAGCCCAATGGGGGCTTTTAGTTCACTGGGAGTGTGAGGAGGATAGTGGAACCCTGGCCTCTTCTTGCTTTTGCTTCCTGGCCTTAAGGTGAGCAATTTTGCTGTTAAGTGCTTCTGCCATGTTGTACTTCTTCACCACAGGCACAAAGCAATGGGCCAGCTGATTATGGACTAGAACCTCCCAATTAGAACCTCCCAAAACATGAGCCAAAATAAACCTTTTTTATTTTTAAGTTAATTATCTCAGGTATTTCATGATAGTGATGGAAAACAAAGCAACACACTCCTAATCTTTTTCTCTTCCTCATTCTATATCCTTTAAAAACTTTATGGGTTCTAATTCTGCAAGAATGCTATGTAAAAATTAAAAATGGCAGCTGTTTAGGTGCAATGCGAGCCCTGCAATCTCATGATCATATGTTACTCTGAGAGCTACCGGCAAGCCACCATTTGGGGGATGATTACACTGAAGCTCGGAAAGTTCTGCAAGTTGCTGATGTTCACAGAGTTCATATGGGGTTGAGATGGACGATCAGCCCAGGTGTTGACTGTGAAGCCCATGCTGTTTACTCCTGTATTAGAGTTGGTTTATTCAGATATAAACATTTATTACTCAGGGAAATCCTCAGAGATTTAGGCAGAACTTGACCTGCATTAGTCGCTTTTCTCATGGGAATTGACAACCCTCACTCTTCGTCAATGGCTGGCTCCATGGTCAGAGCAGCTCACGTAATGTTTCACTGTGAGAAACTGGCTGCTCATGCTGTTTCTCTGTCCAGATGAATTAGAGCTGCTCACCTCTGGGGCTAGCTGCACATAGTACACTGAAAACCATAAAATGTCAAGTATCAAACAAATGGTTTTACTTTTTCTCACTTGGAAACTGTTCTGGAATGTACCTCAAAACAACTAAAAATCTTAACTATGGTAGGATGGAAAAATTAAGGCATAAATTTGAGACTTATTTTAATATTTATTACATGTGTAAGAGAATGTGGAGTTTGATTTTTTTTCCTGTTGTCTCAGAATGGTGGCTAAAACCCAAAGCTTAGGACAAAAGGCAGTAAGTATTCCTAGACTCCTAGTAGCTGCCAGAGCTTACTAAGTGGCATTTGTCCCTACCACCACCACCACCATGCGTTATCTGCCCCCACCTATTTCTTCCTGCTTTCCCAGAACTTGAGGGGAGGAGAACGTTCAGTTTGTGACTGGAACTTCTTCCTCCTTTGCCCTTGGAGGATGACAGAGTCCATTCATGGAGCCAAGTGAGAGAGCTTCAGTAAAATCCTGATGAAGATGGGGGATGTCTTGGAAAAGGGGAGACTGACACCCTGTCCCTCCAAATGTTTACTTAGTTGCAGAATCTGGAGACTTATTTTGTTGCTAAATGTATGACATGCTTTTCTTTTCAGTTCTCCTCCCTCACTATGGGAAAGAAGAGTGAAGTGTGAGATTGTGGCTCCAGGTATGGAAGACATGTTTATGGCGAGGGTGAAGTCACTGTGTGGAGGGGCCCTTGAGATGAGAGGACTTGAGACACAGGTCCAGCATGAAACTTTACATGCACACCACTAGGTAGAGTGTGCCCCCTCAGGTAAGCCACCACAACCTGAGGGGTCAGTCTAACTAGAGGTGGAGCAGGGGATCCCTTCCAACCAGCATCATGGAGAAATCACACAAGGAGAGTTTGTTGCCCTACCCCCATTCCCATCTTGTCCCAGAATCCAGAGTGGCTAGTGCCTGCAACAATAATTTGGAATAAGGATTGTGATGATTAGTCCCTTCTCACAAACACACTAGTTAAACTACTCAATTGTAACAGACTCAGGCAAACCACAAAAACCAAATACTATTCCCAAAATAATACCCATCAACTTTTTGACTAATGCTTTATTGAATTGTTTACAATGAAACACCTCTGTGTCATTCCACAAAACCACTACAGTACCAATCCACTACTACAATAAGACCAGTGTGATTCCTAATGTTAGAAACAAGCACAAATCCATTGTTCTTACTTTTTTGCATAGTTTAGTTGACCTCATCCAAATTAAGAAAAATACTTACCTATAAAATTTCCCTGGTAATTTTGAAAGAAAATTAAAACAAAATGATTTACAAAGACAAAAAGAGGAAAGGAAAGAAGGTGTCTTAGAGACAAATCATATCCACTTCCTCCATTTTAAACACTAAACTTGCATAGGGTGATGGAAGGGAGCTAGAGCAGACAAGAGCTCTGAGTTGAGTGTGATGCTCAAGTCCAAAAGATTTAATAGCATCCAATGAGATTTAACCACTGAAAACAAGATTGTTACAATAACTGAAAATGACTGTGGAGTCATCCTGAGACATAGTTAAGGTAGCAATCGCTTGGCTGGAGAAGCAAAGTTATTCCAGTGTTGCTGGTGGACATAGTTGACAGACAAAAGTCATTTTTGAATTAAACACTGTGACTCCTCAATCAGCAAGCATATTTATAAATGAATTGTTTCCCTCTGCAAGTTTCCTTGTCCTTTTCATTTTCTTTTCTTTGTTTTTATTTTTCAGTGCTGGGGATGGAACCCAAGGCCTTATGCATTCTGGGCAAACACTTTACCACTGAGCCACACACTGGCCCCCTTGCCATTTCCTTTATGGGCAAGGTTTCTTTTTCTTTTATGTTACATAGATCATGGCTGTCTAGTAGAACTTTCTATGATGGTGGAAATGTATATGTGCACAGGCCAACATTGTTTTGCTGTGAAACACTCCTGAGAGGTCCATTTGTTAAAGACTTGGTCTCCAGCCCATGGCCTATTGGAAGGTGGTGCAAACATTTTGGAAGCCTGGTTGAAAGTTTTCCAGTCATATGGGGGGTTGGGTACGTGCCCTTGAAGCAGACCTTGGGACTTTGGCTCCTCCTCATTCTCTTTTGCTTCCTGGCAATCATGAGGTGAGCAGATTTTGCTCTACCTCATAGTCACTCCCACAATGGGCTGCCTCGCCACAGGCCAGAAAGCAAGAGGACCAACAGATCATTCACTGAAACCTTCAAAACTGTGAGCCCAAATAAGTCTTCCCTCTTTTCAAGTTGATTATCTCAAGTATTCTGTTACAGTAACATAAAGCTGACGAACACAAATATTCACAGACACGTGTGGCCATTGAGCACTTGCAAAGTGTCTAATGAAACTGAGGAGTTGAACATTTAATTAAATTTAATTTTAATTTTGATTTAAATTTTAGTAGCATCATATGACTAGTAGTGACATTATTGAACAGGACTGGTCTAGACACTTCAAAAAATATTTTGGGAAGAGCAAAGGTGAAGATGAAGAAAGGTTCTATGTCAATAGGTGTGTTTCTTTTTCTGTGAATTTATTTAAAAATTTAAGGGCTAATATAGAAGCATCAATTTATACTTACATGACAAGACTTATTTTAATCCAATTTAAAGAAAATCTTTAGCTTTTAAATTGTCATGTTTAAGAACGTATTTGTTATCATAATAGTGTTGAGCCGGGTGTGGTGTCTCATGCCTGTATCCCAGTACTTGGGAGGTTGAGACATGAAGATCGCAGGTTCAAGGCCAACCTCAACAACTTAGTGAGACCCTGTTTCAAAATAAAAATCAATCTGGGGGTGTAGCTCAGTGGCAGATTGCCCTTGGGTTCAATCCCCAGTAACACACACAAAAAAATAGTGTTGCAAAAAATAAAATGTTTGAATTCAACTCTGAGAAAAACTGCATCATAGAAAATCTTTATGTGAAGATAATTTCGCCATGGGTAATTTTTCTGGAAATATTTGCTTTGATCTTTAAGTAAGGTTAAAGTGACCACCTCTCCCTTATACTTATTCTGTTCTTTAATATTGTCATCATTCAGTTTAATCATTTATATAAAACAATGGCTAAATTAAAGAGTTAAGAAAGCCAAGGTGGGGCAGGGGCCTTTCTAGTGCATACGAACTCTTTATAATTCTTCTGCTAGAATCAAGGCAGATAAGATAGTGTTCTGATCCACTTCAAATGGAGCTAAAATGAGAGCTATGTTCTACTCTTCCTTCTCAACAACATAAACTAATACTTTATTATTATTATTAATAATATTATTTAGATTACATTGTTGCACATCCTTTTGTTACAGCAAATAGAAAAACAAAATTCTCACACTGATGACATGCTGGTAGTATCTTGAATTGGGAGGGGCCCTTCCTCTAAACTGACTACCATTGTTACAAAGAACTAAAATAGGTATTCTTGGCTGATGAATTCCAACATTTGAATAGTGAATATTTTTATCCAAAGACTTGGCTGTACATTTTGTAGTGAACTCATTCCGGCTGGATTCATAAGAAACGTTACTCATTCAAGTCAGAGCGTGTCAGCAGGGGTCCCAACAGGCTGCCTGCAGACCAGATTCCGCCAGGAGAATGGTTGCTGTGGTGCTCTTATGCTTCTGAATGTTTTTATATTTTTGAGTGTCCATAGGTAAGCACTCTCCATTTGCCACTGTTCACATCTGGTCCTATTACACATTTAGTGACCTCTGAGGGCTTCTGAGTTGGCAACCTTCATTCAACCCAAACTAGTCTAAGATTCCTAAATGGTCAAGGAGGCTCTTGGCAAGTTCAGACAAAAATATCTAGGCTCAGTCATCTGTGTTTTGCTCTATGGGGCTTGACTTAGTTGTTACATAGACTTGTGAACACATTCCAAGACTTCAGGGAGGTATTGATCCTCCATCAGTTCTAAAGTCCCCAACTATTTAGGTGCTGTCCAGTGTTTGATTAACACGAGGGATATTGGAAGGAAGCTGTTTATGGGAACAGTATGCTAAGTTCTTCTAATTTATAACCTTGTAACAACTTAGATCAAAAGCTATCTGCCTGGACTTTATTAACTTTTCCTAGAAGTTTTTTTTTTTCTGAAATAAAATTTAATGTTGTGCCATTGGCTTTATAATGAAAAAAAATTTGATGAGAAAATTTCATTGATCAATGTCTTCACATAAAGATGCATGGAATGCATTTCTGTATCCCTAGAGCCAGAGCAAAAAATAACTTTTGAACTGGTGTATTTCCTTTTATCAGACAATGAGA
>PVJS01030445.1:0-24086 GCA_004027185.1 Glis glis | reverse complement strand
CCAGGAGGCACAACAATGATTCCATTAAACTGGAAGTTAAGACTTCCCCCTGGCCACTTTGGGCTTCTAATGCCTTTGAGTCAACAGGCTAAGAATGGAGCTATGGTGCTGGCTGAGGTTATTGATCCAGATTACCAAGGGGAAATTGGACTATTACTCCACAATGGGAGTAAGGAAAAGTATACCTGGAAAGCAGGAGACCCCTTAGGACGTCTCCTAGTATTGCCATGTCCTGTTATTAAAATCAATGGAAAACTGCAACAACCTAATCCGGACAGGATGGCAAATGTCTCAGACCCTCCAGGAATGAAGGTGTGGGTCACCCCTCCGGGTAAAGAACCAAGACCTGCCGAAGTGCTGGCTGAAGGTAGAGGAAATACAGAATGGGTAGTAGAAGAAGGTAGTTATAAGTACCAACTACAGCCACGAGACCAGTTACAGAAATGAGGACTGTAATTGCTGTAAATATTCTTAATATTCCGTTAAGAATATGTTTGTATATATATATTTATATGTGTTAAGCAGATATCTCTATCTTATCTCCTCCCTTATTTCTCTATCATGTAATATAACACTGATGGACTTTATATCAATACTTAAGTATTAGGAATAAGTATCACTCAGAAAGCCCTGCCTCCTATTCAGGGGAAGTGATTGGTGCGTTTCTGGTTGTACATGCGATAGCTTTATCATGTTAGGCGAGATTTTTGTTATTGTTATTGTATTTTAATATGACTTAAAAAGACAGAGTTAGGAGTCAAGTTGACAAGGGGTGGACTTGTGATAGTCAATCTAGTTTGTCAACTTGACCTGATCATGACACACCCAAAGATCATGTGACTTTGGGTGTGTAACAGCAGATTAAACAGAAAGCCTGCCCTGAATGTAGGTAGCAGGATTCTGATAGGTGCAGGACTTAGATAAAAGAGGGAGAAGCCGCGTAGAACAATGCGCGACTCTTTCCGAGGAAAATGCATCTGCTCTCGCCTGAGATCGTCGGCTGCCAGCTTCGCCATTTCTCTGAAGAGCTTCTTGATATTCTCAGCCTCCAGCCCTTCGAACTGAAACTTCACCATCGTTTCTCCGAAGAGCTTCCTGATCTTCACATCTTGGACTGGGACTGAATTAGTGGTTGCTCCAATCCTAAGACTCCAGCTCTTAGACCGCTCGACCAGCTACTGGTTCCTCTGACTCTCCACATGCAGTCAGAACCTGGGACTACATTGCTTCAAACTGTAAGCCCATCTGATAAATCCCTTTTTCAAATATACTCATTCTGTGAATTCTGTTGATATAGTGAACCCTGACCAATACAGGGATATTACCACCGACAGCACGGAAATCCAGAGGAGAATCAGAAACTACTTTGAAAAACTATACTCCAACAAAATGGAAAACCTAGAAGATATTGACAAGTTTCTAGACATGTACACCCTTCCTAAGTTGAATCAAGAAGACATAGAAAATTTAAATCGACCAATAGCAATTAATGAGATTGGAGCAGCAATAAAGAGTCTACCATCAAAGAAAAGCCCAGGTCCAGATGGTTTCCCAGGTGAATTTTATAAAGCCTTTACAGAAGAACTAATGCCAATATTCCTCAATCTATTCCGTGAAATAGAAAGAAATGGAACTCTCCCAAACACATTCTATGAAGCCAACATCACACTAATACCAAAGCCAAAGACATCTCAAGAAAAGAAAACTACAGACCTATATCATTGATGAATTTAGACGCAAAACTTCTAAACAAAATACTAGCAATGCGCATTCAAAACCACATCATGAAAATCATACAGCATGACCAAGTCAGTTTCATCCCAGGAATGCAAGGCTGGTTCAACATACGAAAAACAATCCATGTAATCCACCACATAAACAGAACTAAAGACAAAAATCACATGATCATTTCAACAGATGCTGAAAAAACATTTGACAAAATCCAACACCCATTCATGAGAAGAACACTGCAGAGAATTGGAATAGAAGGAACATACCTCAACATCATAAAGACAATATACAATAGGCCCACAGCCAACATCATACTGAATGGGGAAAAACTTCAAGAGTTCCCTTTAAAAACAGGACCAAGACAAGGATGTCCGCTGTCACCACTCCTTTTCAATATAGTACTCGAGACCTTAGCCAGAGCAATAAGGCAAGAGAAGGAAATCAAAGGAGTGCAAATAGGAAAAGAAGAACTGAAACTATCTCTATCTGCAGACTCGAGACTCTAGCCAGAGCAATAAGGCAAGAGAAGGAAATAAAAGGAGTACAAATAAGAAAAGAGGAACTGAAACTATCTCTATTTGCAGATGACATGATATTATACTTAGAAGATCCATCAAACTCAACCAAAAGGCTCATAGAACTGATCAACAAATTCAGCAAAGTGTCGGGATACAAAATCAATCTTAAAAAATCAGAAGCTTTTCTGTATGCCAACCATAAATCCACTGAAAAAGAAATCCAGAAGACATTTTCACTCATGATATCCCCCAAAACAATAAAATACTTGGGAATAAACCTAACCAAGGAGATAAAAGACATCTACAAGGAAAACTATAAAACATTGGAAAATAGAAATTGAAGAAGATCTTAGAAGATGGAAAGATATCCCATGCTCTTGGGTAGGCAGAATAAATATCATCAAAATGGCCATTCTCCCAAAAGTGCTCTACAGATTCAATGCAATACCCATTAAATTACCAAAATCATTCTTCATTCATTTGGAACAACAAAAAACCCAGGATAGCCAAAGTAGTTCTCAGCAACAAGAACCATGCAGGAGGCATCACAATACCTGACTTCAAACTATACTACAAAGCCATAGTAATAAAAACAGCATGGTATTGGCAGAAAAGCAGACACATAGACCTATGAAGCAGAACAGAAGACTCTGAAACAAACCCACACACCCACAGTCAATTGATTTTTGACAAAGGGGCTAAAAACTAGAAAAAGGATAGCTTCTTCAATAAATGGTGCTGGCAAAACTGGCTAACCATGTGCAGAAAAATAGAAATAAACCCTACTTTCTCACCTTGCACTAGAGTCAACTCAAGATGGATCAAAGACCTAGAAATCAGACCAAAGACCTCGCAGCTACTCGAAGAGGGCATAGGCCCAACACTTCAACACAGGCACAGGTAAAGACTTCCTCAACAAGACCCCAAAGGCACAGGAAACAAAAATGAGGACTAATACATGGAATTGCATTAAACTAAAGAGTTTTTGTGCAGCAAAGGAAACAATCAAGAACCTCAACAGAGAGCCGACAGAATGGGAGAAGATTTTTGCCAGCTACTCATCTGATAGAGGACTCATATCTAGAATGTACAGAGAACTTAAAAAAATCACCACTAAAAAAACAAATAACCCAATCAAAAAATGGGCAAGTGAACTAAATAGACACTTCACAGAAGAAGAAATACAAATGGCCCATAAATATATCAAAAAATGTTCAACATCATTAGCAATCAGAGAGATGCAAATCAAAACTACCCTGAGATTTCACCTAACCCCAATTAGAATGGCAATCATTAAAAACACAAACAACAACAAATGCTGGTGAGGATGCAGAGAAGTAGGAACTCTAATACACTGTTGGTGGAATTGCAAATTAGTGCAACCGCTTTGGAAAACAGTGTGGAGGATCCTCAGAAGAATGGTAATAAACCTACCGTATGACCCAGCAATACCACTTCTAGGCATCTACCCCAAAGAACTAAAACCCAACTACCAGACTAATGCATGCGTAGCTATGTTTATAGCTGCACAATTCACAATTGCCAAACTTTGGAACCAGCCAAGGTGTCCATCAACAGATGAATGGATCACAAAACTATGGGATATGTATACAATGGAATTTTACACAGCCACAAAGAAGAACAAAATCACATCATTTGCAGGGAAATGGAGAGAACTAGAGAACATTATGCTAAGTGATATTAGTAACTCACTAAGAGTAAAAAGTCGGATGTCCCCCCTAATCTGTGGGAGCTAGATAGAATGGGACTTAGAAGGGAAGAAGAAGAAATCTTTAGATGGACAAAGAAGGTGACCTGAGGGAGTTGGTGTGTGGGGGGGGAAACACACTATAGCACATGATGTACATACACAACTTGTAAGACTCAATCACTATCCGGAGCATGAAAAGGAGGGAAGGGGGAGGGAATAGGGTAGGATTGGAGGGAGGGCTAAATGAGCAATGTGTGCATGTATGATGTTGATACCCTGACATGTATCAAAATGTATAATTATAATGCACCAATAAATGAACATAAAAAAAAAGATCAGAGCTGGCTCCAGTTCACCATTGGAGAGTACAGACTCAAAACTTATGTATAACTAGCACACGATTCAAAATTTAACTCCTAACAAATTTACTTTGCTTATTCTTTTTACTTTTTCATATCTACTTTTAGTTAAATTTATATACAATTTTTTAAAAAGCTCAGTTCCTTTAGTCACCACTTTTGTATTGTGTTTATTGATATAAAATACATTTAGTAATGATTATATTTTAACTCAAATGTAGAATAGGTTGGAGGAAGCCGGGCGTGGTGGCGCATGCTTGTAATCCCAGTACTTTGGGAGGTGGAGACTGGAGGATCCGGGTTTGCGGCCAGCCTCAGCTCTCTCTCTGTCTCTCTCTCTCTGTCTCTCTCTCTCTCTCTCTCTCTCTCTCTCTTTCTCTCTCTCTGTCTCTCTCTCTCTGTCTCTCTCTACTTAGTGAGGCCCCCCGCAACTTCGTGAGACCCGGTTTCAAAATAAAGTATAAAAAATAGGGCCAGGGGTGTAGCATGGAGGTAGAACACCCCTGTGTTCAATCCCCAGTACCGCAAAAAAAAAAAAGAATAGGTTGGAGGAATCAAAATATTATCTTTCCCTTTATACAAATATGTAAAATTATGCTATCCTGCAGCTTCTCAAAGTTGTCTCAATATTACAAAATGTAAAAGAGAGCATGAAGTAAGGTATGGCTCTTTGAATAAGTTTTCAGATATTGAGTGTGAACATACAGAAAAATATGTTTTTAAAGAGGTAAAAAATGTAAATATAGATTTGAGAATCAACCAAAAAAAAAGCATTACAGGCAAAACTGTTTTAAACAGCTTCAAAACAGAAGCACTTAGGAGGAAATTCTCTCATATTTGTGAGAGAAAAATGTATAAATAGATTTTTTTCCAATCTTACAGGCAATATTTCAAAAGAAAAATGTTCAATACTCTTTGTTATAGTTAGATATAGAATTTCCCCTGAAGAGCTCATATATCAATGTTTAGAGTTGATACAAGTTAAGTCATGAGGGTTGTAATCTCATCAGTAAATCCATCGTAATGGATTTACTGAGTGGTAAGCTAGGTCGATGAAGTGTGGCTAGAGGTGGATCCTTGGGGATGTGGCCTCAGGGATTGTCTTTGAATCCCTTTGCTTGCTCTCTCTTGCTCTAGCCTCCATGATGTGAGGGCAGAACTCTTGCTCTCTCCTTCTCTCTGCTTTGGCTTCCATGTATGAGGAGCTGTCTTTGTGCTCTCTCCCTCTTTTTGCTTCCTGCTTCCATGCCCTGAGCTCTGAAGATGCAGCTTGACATGGACTGAACCTCAAAATCTCCAAAACTGTGAGCAAAAAAAATCTTCCTTCTTCTAAGTTGTGTGGTCATTGGTTTTGGATTATGGCAGTGAGAACGGTGACCAAGAGACTCTTCAAAGGTTGTCTTTAGTCTCAGGAAATCCAGACTAGATGGGATTTCATTTCCTGATCAGCTTAAACAAAAAATAGGTATAAATTCAGTTTTTTCAAAACTCTGCCATTCAAAAATTAAATAATTCATGTTAAGAATCCATGTCAATTGCAATTGTGACTTGATTTCTAAAGTTGGGTATAACAAAACTGAAAAACATCATCATATTCCCAGGGATGAGACTTACATCCAAACACCGATACAATTCTGGAATATCAGCAAATAGAATGAATAGACACACACCCAGCTGTATAATCAGCACAAGGACGAATATATCTGGGGAAATAAGAACACAAATTATCATTTTGAGAAATCAGAGTATGAAGTGTTATGTCTATTGACAGACATATTCTAGATTAACACTGATTAAATTTACTTGATTTCTACATCCAAATACAGCATAATAAATGGAAAGCACTCATTTCTATGTAATGGTTCTCACCTCTACAATTTCTAAGCATGTCCTTGAGGCAAGTGGTAATTTTCACATGCATAAGTTTCAATTAATAAAAATGGTAAATATATAGAGACTAACATTGACAAAATACATTTTCAACAAATGCTTTGAAGACATTCAAGTATCTGGCTCACTTTAATATAAATCAACTGCCTCAAATCTTTTTCTGGAGAAAGGAATGTTGTAAATAAATACACTTTAAAATTGCAATTATGTAGAGGTCAACATTTGGTGCTTCCTTGTTCCAAAAAGAAGGGCATAATAATTTTCCCTCAACAAACAAATTGTTATGAGGATACTGATACTTCAACTTGTACTTCTGAATTTTTCCAATTAGAGGAGTAGTGATGGTATGTAAATAAATGTCCCAGGGACTAAACAGGACACCCACTTCTCCTCCTAGCATACCTCCCTACTCCAGAATGTAAAAAAAGATGAGAGGTGCTTCAACCAAGAGTCTCCACAATCCTCTATAGTCAGGTTCCTCTAGATTGGGCCCACTCCCCACCTTCTACCACACAATGCCATCCTGACCATTATCTTTATGATAGGAGACAGGTTCCAAGTGAGTATTGTGACCCTTCACTCCATCTCTCCCAGAAAGAATTCCAACAACTACTGACAAGTAAAGAAATAAATTTATCTTTGCAATCTGGAGTGAACCAACGAAAAGATACCTAGAGACAAATGTCTGGTGATGGAATGAGATGGAGAAAGAAGCCCTAGTATTTGAGGCAGTTTTAAAAGAAGGAGCAAAGAACCATGAGGGTGAGGCTGCACAATGCATTCTACAGAGCTCTGGAGCGGAAGTCAGGAGATACGGGGTAAGATTTCACTTGGCAGCTGCTTCCTGAATGACCTGGGCATGTCATGTCCCTTACCTCTGATCCCAAACAATTCTACTCACAGTTTGTGTAGGTGGGCTGCCTAAAGGGTTTTCCTTTAGAGAATATAAGAGCCATAATGATACAGTTGATTGTTCCCAAGAACCATATGGTAGTGTTCTCAAAACTTGCAAAGGCACCATTACTTCCAATTTTTTCTGGAGTGGTTGGAACAATGGTTAACATTGAGGTGCTTTGATTTTGCACTGTGCAGGCACTAAAAAGGAAACCAAAAAGCTCATGAGGTGACAAGCCCTTATGGAGCATTTGTATCCACTAAACTCCATGCCATACAGTGTCCAGAGCAGGCACTTAACACTTCTACAAATGCCTGCACTTTAGTAAAGAATAAGCTGAAAAATAGGAAGAAAAAAAGCACAGATTGACCTATGTTTTAGTTATGATAGATAAGTAGGTAGGTAGATAAATGATAGATACATACATACATACATAAAACCAGTTATTTATTCATCAAATTGTGTACCCATCATGTGTATTAAGGTTATATGGAAAAGAGATGAGCAAGTCACGATTCTTCTCTTCTATGGTTTAATACCTCTGGTAATTTATAAGTAAGGTGGCTATACAGTTTTGAAAGGAAAAAGGAAAGACTCTAATAATTTCACTGGAACATCACTTAAACTGGGATGCTTACATTGGGCCAGACCAAGGAAACTATAATGCATGGCCATCCTAAATATAATAGATGGTCATAGATTGTTATACAATAAAAGCAAAAGTAAGTGCAAATGAATAGTATCATCAAACTGTGCTACAGAGAAAAAAATTGCTAGAAATTTGCCCAACTGACTTAAGGAAGCCAGTATCTTTGGCAGGATGAAGACTCATTTTCCCCCTTTTGTACTGGCCAGATTATGTTTGACAGAAATTAGAATGTGAAGAGCTGGGGTTGAGGCTGTGATCATACCTGTGCAACTCCATGGAATACCAAGGCTGCTTCTGAACCAGGACGAAGCCCATGATATGCATAGCCAGGCTGAGAAGAATGTTGAGAATGACAGAAAGCAGCAGAGGTGGGGATATCAGTCGTCCTGCAGGTCTGAAAGGCACCAGCTTGGGGTAGGCACCATTCAGATTCACTACAAAATAAATTCAAGGTTTTTTTTATTTATGAGAGCTTAAAAATACCTATTCTTGATCAGAAGAATGGTGTGATTTCTTTGGCCCACACATCTGAGGAAATGGACAAATTGAGTTACATCACAAACTAAGGGAACAAAGCAATCAATGGATTCAAACTCAGGTCTTATGAGAAATTCTTAAAAAAGCAGACATAAAACAACCACAAGATGCCTTTATTGCCTATTAGATAGGCAAAGGCTATTAAATTATAGGCAAGGGAGTGATGAAATTTGCCCTCTTAGATACTGCTTATGGGAATGTAAGGTGATGCAAAACTTCTGCAGAGCAATTTGGCAATAAATGTGAAAAGATGGGAAAATGTTCATAGATTTTGATATGGCTATTCCACTTCCAGAAATTTGTCCTAAGGTAAGAAATAAAACTGTGGAAAGAGGTCATCACAGCATTGTCTGCAATACATTATGGTACATCTATATCATGGAACTACACGCAGTGACTATGAAATAATGTTTTAAAATATCTAATGACAAATGAAGAGTGACATTAGCAAAATGGTGGAGTAGGTAGATCCAAATTCCCATCTCCCCTGAAAAACGTGCAGAAACAGTCAGAACCAACCTTACCAGAAATCTAAACAACAGATAAAAGTTTATAGCAACAAAGTGAACGTTGAACCAAGAAAAAATGAAGAAAAGTGAGAAGAATCTGTAGAACAGGTGAATTGCAATCAAACAGGCTAACATAATATGCACTGTGGGAGTCTCAGAAGAAGAAAAGAGAAAGAGGCTGAAGAAGCATATGAAGAAATAATGGCAGAAAAATTTCTAAATTTGATAAAAGACAATCTAATCTGCACATTCAATAAACTCAAAGAATTACAATAATTAAACCCAAAGAGATCCACACCAAGGCATTATAATTAAACTGTAAAAAGCCAAAGACAGAGGGAGAATTTTGAAAACAAGAGAGAAGTGACTCATCACCCATGAGGGATCTTCAGCAAGATTAATTGCTAATTTCTCATCAGAAAGCATGTAGGTCAGAATTTAATAAGATGACTTATTTAAAGAATTGAAAGAAAAGAAAATCTCCTTTCACCAAGAATTCTATATTTGGCAAAAAGATCCTTCAAAAATGAAGGAGAAATTAAGGCATTCTCAGATAAACATAAACTAAATTGGTTCCTTATTACTAAACCTAACTAAAAGAAATGCTAAAGGGCTCAGACTTAAACAAAAGGACACTGAACAATAATTCAAACACTTGTGAAAAACAGCAATCTCCAGTAAAGGTAACTATATCAAAAAAAGCTGGTATTATTGTATCTTTGGCTTGTGCTTTTTTATTTATGCATGATTAAGATAGCATGCATAAAAGTAATTATATATCTACATTATTATGTACACAATGCATAAAGATGTAATTTTTTACATCGACAACATAAAAGGCATAGACAGCTAGGAAGGAGCAGAGATTTTGCATGTTTTTAAAGTTAAGCTATTAATTAAAACTAGACTGTCATGAATTTAGGATGTTATATGTAAACTCCATGATTGTATATCATGTAAAACCTATAGCTAGAATCACACTCAAGGACAATAGACTGAAAGCTTTCCCCCTAAGATCAGAAACAAGACAAGGATGTCAACTTTCAACACTGCTATTCAACAATTTACTTGAAATTCTACCCAGAAATTTAGACAAGAAAAAGAAATAACAGTTATCCAAATTGGAAAGAAGTAATAAATGGCAAGATCTTATATATTGCAAATCCAAAATAATCTACAAGAAAACTATTAGAGTGAATAAGCAAGTTTAACAGTTTCAGGGTATGAGATCAATGCATAAAAAGCAGTTGTGTTTCTACACATCATCAATGAAAGATTCAAAAAGGAAATTAAGAAAAACTCCATTCTCAATAACAGGAAGGAAAGAAGGAAGGAAGGAAGGGAAGAAGGGAGGGAGGGAAGAAGGAAGGAGTAGGAATGAGTTGTATCAAGAAGGAAACAGAATTGCACAGTGAAAACTACAAAATTTTGCTGAAAAAAATTTAAAAGACACAAATAAATTGGAAGACATCCTATTTTCATGATTTGGAAAACAATATTACTAACATGTCAATTCTATCCAAGGTAATCTATACATTCAATGCAATCCCCATCAAAATTCAAGTATCATTTTTTGCATAAATAGGAAAGCCAGTCCTTAAATTCATATGGAATTGTAAGGGGCCCTGAATAGTCAGAACAATCTTGAAAAAGAAAAACAATGTTGGAGGAATCACTCATCCCAATTTTAAATTTATGAAAACAACAAAAAAGTAATCAAAAGAGAGGATGGAAAGACATATATGCCAATGAAATAGAATTTAGGGTCCAGAAATAAACTCATAAATCTCTGGCAAATTGATTTTCAACATAAGTGTCAAGACCATTCAATGGCATAGAGAACAGTCTCTTCAACAAATGATTCTAGGGCAGTATTTCCACATGCAAAAGAATGAAGTTGAACACCTAGCTCACACCACATATAAAAATTAAAATAAGAATGAATCAATGATGTAACAATAAAAGCAAAATACCATAAATTCTTAGAAGAAAGCATATGGTCAAATATTTGTAATCTTGGATTTGGCAATGAATTCTTAGATATGACATCAAAAGCATGAGCAACAAAAGAACATATAGATAAATTGGACTTCTTCAAAGTTAAAAACTTGTTTAACTTGAAATAACATTATCAAAAAGTGAAAAGATAGAATTTAAAATGGGGAAATATTTACAACCATATGTCTGATAAGGACTTAATATCCACAGTATATTAAGATATCCTAGAACTCAACCGCTGTAAGACAAAAATCCACTTAAGAAATAGCCTAGCCAGGCATGGTGGCACACACTTGTAATCCCAGTACTTGGGAGGCTGACACAGGAGGATCGTGGGTTCACGGCCAGCCTCAGCTACTTAGGCCCTCCACAACTTAGTGAGACCCTGTTTCAAAAAATAAAGAATAAAAAAAATAGGGCTAGGGTGTAGCTCAGAGGTAGAATGCCCCTGGATTCAAATCCCAGTACTGCAAAAACAACAACAACAACAAAAGATTTGAATAAGCATTTCTCCACAAGAGTCATACAAATGGCCAACAGCACATGAAAATACATTCAACACTATTTGTCACTAGAGAAATGTAAACCAAAACCATAAGATGCCACTAAATTATGTCTAAAACATTTTCAAAGTTAAAGAAAAAGTGTTGATGAATCTATGAAGAATTTGGAACTTTCCTATACTGCTGGTGAGAATGTAAAATGGGACAGTCACTAAGAAAATAGTGTTTCCTTGACATGACATAGCAATTCCATTCTATACCTGAAATAACTGAACACAAACTCAACCAAATAATTTATGCAAATTTACATTGTAGTACTATTCACAATAGCCAAGTAGGTGGAAGCAACCCAAGTCTACGAACAGGTAAATAAACAAAATGGGGAATATATTTACAATGGAATATTACTCGGTCGTAAAAGGGAATGAAGTTCTGATACATGCTATAAAATGTATGAACCTGGAAAATAATATGCTAAGCGAAAGAAGCCAGAAACAGAGGGACAAACTGTATGACTTCCCTTCTATAAATATGTTGAATAGACAAATTATTGAGACATAAAGTAAATTAGTAGTCACCATGGATAGGAAGGAGGGAAAATTGAGAGTTACTACTTAGTGGGTAGAATATTTGTTTGTTTGAAGTGATGAAAAATTTTGGAAATAGATAATGGTGACAGCTGCACAGCATTGTGAATATAATTAATGCCCCTGAATCATACACTTAAAATAGCAAAAATGGCAAATTTTAGGTTATGTATATATTTTACCACAATAAAAATAATTAAAATATTTGATGACTTTAAAAAGTAATTATAAAGTTAAATGAAAAAACAGGATGTACATATGGAGATCTAGAGAACATAATTCTGATTTCTTAATTTGCATAGAAAAAAACTAGAAAGAAATGCATCAAATGTTTCAATTGGTTAGTTCTGGATAGCAGGATAAAAATGGGGTTTTTTCTTTGTTATATCATACAGTATTTTCTATCGTCTTTTCACAATGAATATGTCAGTAACAGACGTGTTTAATATGTGTTAAACAGAAAAGAATCAAGTTATTTAACAAAAATGTGGAGGAAAGCCTGGAGATGCTTGCTATGGAGAAGAGAACAATCATAGAATAAATGAGAACCTTTTCCAGACTGCTCTGCACTACCTCAAATAATAGAACTGGGGTGGGTGAAAGTTACACCAAGATAGATTTGGCTTCATGTAGAGGAAATGTCTGTTAACAGTAGGTTCTGTCCAAAGGTGTTCTTTCAATAGACCTAACAAATATCTAATGAGTCCCTTTGACATATCAGGGAATGTTAGAAGTAGTGGGAACACAGCAGTGATCAAGACAAACAAGTGGCTATTCTAATGAAACACATTCTGGACGAGGGAAAGCAGGTAAAAAGCTAATAAAAACAAAGATAAATATCATAATTTCAGATTATATGAACTACTATGAAGAAACAAAGCAGAGTTGTATAGTCAAAACTAGGTGATGTGGCCACTACTTACAGTAATCTTACTGAGATAGTGACATTTGAGCCGATACAAGAATAATACGAAAAAGTCAAAGCCATGTGAAGATCTCCAGGCAGAGCATTTTAGGCACAGGAGAGAGCAAACACAAAGATACTGGGGTGACCACAGCTTGACAGTGCTAAGAGACAGACTGGGTGGCAGGCACAAGTGAGTGTCCAAGCGGTTAGAGCTGGAGTTGAAGTGGGCAGGACCCTAATCATGGAAGACGTGGAGTTAGTGGAAATGGGAAGCCACTGGAGCAATTTAAGCAAGAGAATGACATCATAATAATACTATCTACATCTTAACAAAACACAACTATGTGAAAAGTAAGTAGGGATGAAGAGAGGGCAGCAAGAGTGAAAGCAAGATCAGTTATGAGGTTGTTGGTGACCCACAAGAGAGGTGACCGTGCTTAGTGACAGTGGCTGTAACGAAGATGGAGAAAAGGGAATCAGGGTATGTTTTGGAGACAGAGCAAGTAGAAATTTCCTATGTATTAGCTATGAAAGGCAAAGAAAAGGATGATTCTCAGTCTTTAAATTGAACATCTAGGTAGATCATAGTGCTATTTCAAGAGAATGTGAGCTCCATGCAGAAATGAGTCTTGGTTTTGTTTTGTTTCACTGATTATTTCAAGTTCCTAGAGCAGAACATGGTACAAACAAGGGACTCAGTAAGTACCTGGAAACTTCACTGAATATTAGATCCAGTACAATTAAGATTTCTGATTGAGCATGTTAAGTTTGAGTCCTATTAAATACTCAATGTTAGATGTTGAGTTGCTACATTTTTAGAGCTCCGGACAGATATCAAATCTAGAAATATAAATTTGGGGTTTATCATCATATAGATGACATTAAAGTCATGGGACTGGCTGAGATCACTTGGGGAGATGGTTTAGATTGAAAAGACAAGAGAATCCAAGAAGGAGCTTTGGAATTTTCAAAAAGTTAAAAGGACAGTAATGAATAAAAAAAGATGGAGAAAATGTGTTCATGAAAATGGTAGATAAGCCGGGTTCAGTAGTGCATACCTATAATCCCAGTACTTAGGAGGCTGAGATAGGAGGAACACAGGTTCGAGGCCAGTTTCAGCAACTTAGCAAGACCCTGTTTCAAAACAAAAATTAAGAAAGGTCTGGGGTTGTGGCTTAGAGGATTGGAGGTAGACTGTCCCAGGTTCAATCCCCAGTACCAAAAAAAAGTAGATAATTCAGGAGTGAGTGGCATCACAAAAGACAAAAGAAAAGGCCTTTGAGGAAGGAGAGTGCTGTTGAGAGACACATACAATGAGGAGGGAGAAGTGGCCGTGGTCATTGATGGCAGGGAAGTCATTGGTGAACCTCAGCACCAGCAGTGGCAGGGGGTGGTAACAGGGACAGAGCTCCACTTGGGCATGTTCTTCGGAGCTTTTGAACAAGTTTTTAAGCTAAATTAGCAGTATGGCTGTTAAGATTGTGATGAGAAGACAGAAGAGGAAAGTGCAGAAGCCAGACCATGAAGCACATAGAAGAGGCAGTGAAAGACTGGCACCTTCACAGTGTGTGAGGATCCGGCACAGCGGTGGCTGGCGTGGCTCACAGGGCAGGTGCTGCTAAGTTCATAAGCCAGTTATTAAATGCAGACATTCTTTTTCTTTCTTTGGTGCTGGGGGTTGAACCCAGGCACATTCTACCTCTGAGTTACACCCCCAGCCCTATTTTACTTCTTATTTTGAGACAGGGTCTCACTAAGTTGCAGAGGGCCTCACTATGTAGCGGAGGTTGGCTGTGAACCCTGATCCTCCTGTCCCAGCCTCCCAAGTACTGGGATTACAAGCGTGCGCCACCAGGCCTGGCCAAATGCAAACATTCTTAAAAGTATATTACATAAGCTTGCAATTGAAGATATACATATTAAAAACAAAAAAGTAAATACTCAAAACCCATAACTTCCTCACTATTTTACTAGTATTATGTATGTCCTTGAGATTAATGATGAAGAGTAAATTTCAGAATATTTCATATTTGCAACCATTACATTGTGAATAATTTTTTAAACTGAGGAAATATCCTTCCAGCATTCAAGAACTACTATCTGATTCAACAAATAGGTGGCTCACATCACTAATGAAGACTAAAGTTTTGACATAAATCTTTTATTGTTTTGCTTTTGTCTTACTTGCTCAGATAAGGATAATTTCAATCAACATTTATATGGGAACAAATTCAGTCATCAGTTGCAACCATAGTTTGATTATGGACACAAGAGTTTGGAAGAATTCAATGAAAACATTCTGTGAGAATCAGTTGGCTAAATAGCACTTCCAATTTAAAAATTGCATATTTTATCATTATTTTTAAATTTATAGTTTCTCACTATAAATATTTCTTTTCAATGAGGTGTATAATAAATTCATGTGAATTGGGCATGGTGGCATATGCCTCTAATCCCAGTACTTGGGAGGCTGAGGCAGGAGGATTGCAGGTTCCAGGACAGCCTCAGCAATGTAGCGAGATTCTCAGAAACCTAACGAGAGACCCTGTTTCAAAACAAAAACCAATTTTAAAAAAGAGATGGGTAGTGTAGAGTGAAGGTAGAATGCCCCTGGATTTAATCCCTTGTACTACAAAACAAACAAACAAACAAACAAACAAACAAACTTCCATGCATATATATACTCAAACTCTTTTAAGAGAGAGAGAGCCAGTTATTGAACATTAACAAGTACACCAGTGCCTCCCACCAAACAACACCACAAACCCAGAATTCAAGTTCATGCCTTTGAATGTTAGAATCTGGCTGATGGAAATAGAATGGCAAGAAAATTAGAGATAGGAAATGGAGAAGATGAGCATACGCAACTGTTTGGGATATTTAAGAATAAAGGAGGCAGGAGCAATTAGTGGGTTTCGGGTCAAAGAGGAGTTTTTTTTAAAAAGAAAATATAAGAACATACTTACATGCCAACACGAATGATACAGCAGACTAGAGAAAGCTGATGATAATGGAGAAAGAGATTGTTACAGGATTATTATGAACGCCTTGAGAAGGTGGGAGGAAATAAGACGGAAAGCACAAGTGGCACCTTGCACACATATTAGAATGTTCCAAACCAGAACAGGGTCCACCCCAGGTGCTGGTAAGGATGCGGAACAAGAATTCTCATCCACGGCTGATAAAGAGGCCAAATGGTGGGGCTACTCTGGAAGACAGTTTGGTGACTTCTTACAAAACTAATCATGCTCTTACCACATAATTCGCCTACACCCCTGGGTATGTATACAAAGGAGTTGAAAACATGTTCACACAAAAAGCTGCACACAGATGTTTATAGAAGCTTTACTCATATGTGCTCAAAACTGAAGCAACCAAGATGACTCTGAGCAGGTGAGTGGATAAATAATCTGTGGCGTACAGACCATAGAATATTATCCAATACTAAAAAAATGAGCTATGAACCTATGAGAAGACGTGGTGGAACCTCCAATGCATATTATTAAGTGAAAGAAGCAAAAGGCTACATACGGCATGATTCCAACTATGAGACATTCTGGAAAAGGCAAAACTGTGGAGATAGAAAAAAGACCACAGTGGTTGTCAGGGGCTTTAGGGAGGGAGAAAAGATAAGAAGGCAGAACACAGAGATTTTTAGGGCAGTAAAAATATTCTATATGACACTCCAATTCTGGATACAGGTTATTTTACATATGTTCCAACTCATGGAATGGCCAAGACCAGGAATGAACACCAGTTCAAGCTCTGGGCTTTGGGAGATGATGATGGGTAATGTAGGTATACCAATCGCAACACACGTACCGCCCTGGGGGGAAGGGGGACAGTGACATACGGGAGGCTGTGTGGTGTGGAGGGGCAGAGGGCATATGGCAGATCTCTGCTCCTTCCTCTCGATTTTTCTATGAACCTAAAATAGCTCTAAAAAATAAAAGTCATAAATTAAAATTTTCCCTATGCAGGAAATGGAGGAGACAATTCAGATATTTGTTAGAAGGTTTGAGTAGTATAATGGCAAGATTACCTTTAAGCTCCGTTCAAAATGCTGAGGGACTAAGCTATGGAGACCAGAACTACAAAAGCCATTTATTTTCTATAAATTGGGCACGTTCCAACTACAACCACATGTAAAAGCACATCAAAGTCAGTGTTCCTGATTGTCAAGGTGCTCTTTTTATTTTACAAGTTTAGTGTCCATATAAGGAAGCTCTGTATTGTACAGAAAACCAAAATAACCAGTGTTTCCTTTGCTCACACTCTATTTCAATATCCACAAAGGAGGATTCTACCTGCCCCCCTCCATCTTTGGGAGTGAGTCCTACAGCTCTGCGGCTGCTGGCCCTCATGGCAGACAACCCTTCCTGGGGCAGGGGAGCCAGCGGAGGGGAGCACCTCTGAGAAGGAAGTTTGGAAAGTGTCTTACTTGTTACACCAATGAGAGTTGTAATGGCCAGATCCTGGAACAGAAACTGGTAGTTTGACAAGCTATTTGTCTCCTGAAAATAAAAATAAAACAGATCAAAAAAGTCAAGACATTTTGGACGAAGACTGGCATGAGTTGCATTCATGTTCCACGATAGCATAGGATTTTCCAAGTAGACTACCAAGCAGATGGTGAGGCCAGGGGCCTGCCTGGGCTGGTGACTGCGGGTGTTGGTGAAAGGGATCGAATCAGGCCTGTGAATCCCTCTCCAGAGAAGGAGGGCCTCGGTGGTGTGCTTCCTGGGGTAGACCCTCGGGCACTGGCATAACTCTGTGTTGAGGGGAACATCTCCCTTTACCAGATTCATCTTTGTTCTCTTTTCTGCTTGTTAGCAGAAAATATGGGGTTTGGTCTGGCGCAATAAAAGCATGCATGCCCAATAGTGGTAATCTTATATGAATTTTACTGATATAAAATGAGAATAAGTGAACCCACCATTTGCATCCTTGGATGTTAGTAGTTGAGATGTTAGAAAGTCCTAATAAAGCACATTAATACTCTTTTAAAAAAAGTGTTCAGGTCTTACTGACTTCAAGAAATTTGCTTCCTTGCTCCCCACACATTAGTAGAAAGAGGGTTATAATGTGCTGTGCTTAATTCTACTTTTGAACATAATGAGTTATTGGGATTCCAAAAAGGGCCAAATTCCCAGAAATAACCCATCCTTCTTTAGTCCACTCATCAGTGAGTGGACTAAAAGTGAGTATGCCACTCATGCCAGTGAGTATGAAAAGATAGAGGTAATTTGAAATTAATAGAACTAAAATCCTTAACTAGGAGAAAGGGCAAGAAATGAAAATGAATTTAGATATTTGATAAAATTCCTTTTCTTAGTGTCAGGATTAAGAATAAGCTCATGTAGAGAATTCACAAAACTAGGCATGTCTGTTCTTTCATATCCTGTCAAGTAATAAATGCCATCACAAGATATATGTATTTGTAGTATGATATGCTAATTTCCAAATCCCTATATTCAAGGAGCCAGAGGTAGGCTGGATTTTACAAGTCCTGAAAGTCAATTGCTAAATTTTCAGGAATGTTATGAGCTGGTTGTTAAACACAGCCAATATAAGTTGGGTGTGGTGGCACACGCTTATAATTCCAGTACTTGGGAGGATGAGACCGGAGGATTGCAGGTTCATGGCCAGCCTCAGCTATGTAATGAGGCCCTCCGCAACTTAGTGAGCCCCTGTTTCAAAATAAAGAATAAAAAATAGGGTTGGGGGTGTAGTTCAGAGGTAGAATGCCCCTGGGTTCGATCCCCAGTACCGCAATGAATGAATGAATTAATTAATTAATTAAAAAACACAGTCAATACAAATTATACAGATGTGCCATTAAATATATTATACTAAAAACAAAGCTAATAAAAACTCAAAGTTCAGCACTTCCTAATTATTTTCCTACATTTGACTGTTACCTATGCTTTAGGTTATTTACAACTCCTGGATCAATATGGTGCATAGTGCACATCTCTTCCCTACTCCACATTCAATGTCACCAGGCAGGTAATTTGAAAGTGGCTATGGTAGTAGCATTTACACCACTGAAATTGGCAAATATTAATAATCGGGGCAATCCGTTTATTTATTTATTTATTTATTTATTTATTTATTTTGTAGAACTGGGGATTGAACCCAGGGGCATTCTACCTCCAAGCTATACCCCCAGCCCTATATTTTTATTCTTTATTTTGAAACAGGGTCTCACTAAGTTCTGGAGGGCCTCACTAAGTAGCTGAGGCTGGCCACGAACCTGCGATCCTCTGGTCTCAGCCTCCCAAGTACTTGGATTACAAGCGTGCGCCACCATGCCTGGCTAAATGCAAAAATTCTCAAAAGTAAATTACATAAGCTTGCAATTAAAGATATACATATTAAAAACAAAAAAGTGAATACTCAAAACCCATAACTTCCTAACTATTTTACTAGTATTGTGTATGTCCTTGAGATTAATGATGAAGAGTAAACTTTAGAATATTTCATATTTGCAACGCCCGGCTCAGGGAAATCTGTATATGAAGCACCACATCAATGCAGAGCATCATCTTTTTAATGAATGGTATGCTAGAGAAGAGCCACACTGGAATTGATAAGATAGAGACCTGGTCCAAGCAGCTGAAAACGCATTGAGAATAAACATGATATGCTCAGTTCTGATCCTTAGCTGACATGGGGTAAAAAGTTTCCATCTCACAGGGTCAGAGAATTGTCACCAATCATTCTTCCTAGATACATCTGTCTATTTCTTATTTATTTTATAAAGCCTTATGATATGTTTAGAGGGGCTCTTGATGCTCTGATATCCTATCTGCACTCTTTCTTAAAGGGACATCACAAATTGGGAGTGCACCACCACTTATTCTGGTTCTCACTAACCAAGAGGCTAGGCCCCCAGTCATACCCAGTAGAGCAGCAGAACACCAACATACTGGATCATGCTGTACAGAGCCATGTATTTAAACATGCAAAATGAGGTCACAAGAGCCGCACGTCCTTCCCTGCATAAGAAAAAGAATGAAAAAGGGATGAAATGAACGTAATGAAGAGAAATTAGGTCAGTTATCCTGTACTGTTTAGCTGAGCTCAGGAGAGAAAAACAACAGAAGTTTGATTATACAATACCTTTTCTGACAGACTGGTCAGCCTTGAGCCAGTGGGAGCTGGCTGTCAGTGTGCTAAATAACTAGATGTTCAGACAAGACTAATTTCAGGCCAATGTCCAGAGGCCTTGACCAGGTCACAGAGCCCAGACTTACAGCTACTCTTGTCCCTTCTGAAGGCCTTGTTTCAGCACCTGAGCTCAGAGTCAGGGGAGCTAGTCCCAGATCACACACCTATGTGCTAATGTGATTTGGAAGAACATTTTGAAATCCCTGTCCCAATTTCTTCATCTGTGAACCAAGGAATATAAAGAAGATTGCAGGTTTGAGAGAACTATTTTCATGCAGGTACTTCAGGAGTTTGGCAAACATTGGATTAAAATCTCATTTTGACATCCTCAACTTTGTGTAAAACTGGATTAAAATAATAGGTACACTTAAATTAGTCCTATGTTAAATTTAAATGGACTGGACACAGTGAGCATACTCTTTCATGTTATTATTGATTGACTTTGAGAAAATGGCACATACTTAAGGCACAAAGTAGAAAATTACCTATGGTAATCATGATTTCCAAGACCTAACCCTCAAACCTTCTTTTCTCCTATATCAGGATTTTGCTGCTAACATTTGCTCTGGCCAGAAGGTAGTTTCTTCTCTTTCTTCACCTCCTTGGAGAAGTTTTCCCTGTCCAGAACAGCCATTCCTCATCCCCTGCCACTTTATTACTGTACTACCTTTCACACCACCCTTTTTATTTCCTTAATAGCACTTATCAAGTCAGTAAGTATTATCTTTATCTCCCTTAGATCTTGGCATGAAGTCCCCACTTGATAAATATTTGTCAAGTGCATGAATAAACATTTTTAAATGGAAGGAGCTACCCAAATCATTACTTTAATATGGTATAAAAAAGTATCATATTTGCAGATAAAACACATTTAAACAAATTCCCTTATAAAGCAATCTCTAAACCTATATGACTGTGTAAGTTTGGGCATACTGGTAATGCCCAGGCTCTCTGAATCTCAATTTCTTTATTTGTAAAGGAAATAAAAAACATTCCTACATCTCCAGGGTGTTTTGAAGTATAAGATAATAGGCTTTAAGGCACTTTATAAACACATGCAAGTTACAATAACCAAGAGGGGCCTCAATAATAACAATCCTTGGGACAAAATTCAGCAGAAGTACATGTTCTAGGAAAAAGAAAAACAGAGCACCAGGGCAAATTTTAGTTGGAGCAACAAAGATGAATAAAGACTGAAAACTGGGGGTGGGAAAGGTATCCCAAGGCAGCATAAATAGGCAAGAGAGAAGGAAGGCAAGTGGGTTTCTCTAATCCCCAGAAGAAAGCATCTACAAATGTATGTTTTTCACAAGTTCCAGATTCCAATCCTTTACATATAACCTAATCAACGACCCTAACTGGAAATGGCACTGCTCTCCCAATGTTATTTGTAACTCCTGGTGAGTCTATGAGACAGTGGAATGCTTGCATTTTTTCACAAAGCACCCTCCTCACCTAGGGACCCAACGTTCCACTGGTCTTTCCCAGACAGAACAATGTTACTTGTACCTAACAGTCAAGAGAGCAAAAACAACAAAAATAACGCTGGAGTAAGTGTCTACTTACTTGATTAGGTGAGGGACGCATTCAATATTTGGAGTTTTGGAAGTGAAAGGCGAGGCCACAGATGCCTCCTGCTCTGATAAAGAGATGCCCACGTGAGCCATTTTCAAAGCCTGCAAGCAAAGAGTCAGCACATTACTTGTGTAGACTCACACAAACGTCTACTGAGACCAAAAAAGAAAAGGCCAGATAAGTTGGCCACAAGGTGGCTTGTGGGCCTCAACACTAATGAGGAGATGACCAGGCTTTAACCTGCCTGCTATGTGAGAAGGAGATGGCATTGGGACAGCTTGTCAGGGAAGTGGGAACTCCAGAACCAATTTCTACTTTATTCAGCCAATATTGGCCACTGAATCATTGTATGGCTTTGGTCAAAACCCTCCCAAATCCTCAGCATCAGTTTATCTATCACAAGGAATAGAAATGGGACATAGTCCAGTAGGAACTGTCTCTAAAGCGCTCCAGGAAAGTATCATTGAGAGATCCCAGCCCCACACACTGGCAGCTACTTACCCCACAGTCATTGGCTCCATCACCGCACATACCTACAAAGTAACTGAAAGGGAACTGTATGAATTGTGGAGGAGATCAAAGCTGTCCTACCAGCTCATTTCTCTAATTAAAAAACAGTCATCATTACTTAAGATGTAAACTTATTATTTGTTTCAAGGGAGTTTCACTAAGAATCTAGTTAGAAATAAAGCAGTTTATACAATGGAGATATCCATCACATCATTCTTGACTTTGAACGTTTCATGAAGACTCATAAATTCACCGTTTAGGGAGCAGCTATAAAATTGGGATGTTCACGATCATCGAATGGGGAGGGCACAGGATTTGAAACCAGAGGATCTAGAATTTAACCTGGTCATATTACCATTTTGACCATCATTTTTCTCTTTTACAAAGCATTAGGAGTATTAAATGAAGTGCTGTATGGGAAAGTGTCTAAAGTCTAAAACGATAGGCTAGTGTTAGTTGTTGGTGCAGTTAATACTAACACAAGAGGAAATCCACCCCTTTAGCAGTTACTCAGCTAAAAAATAATGTTTCAGGCCCAGAAGTTGGAGAAATAAAACATGTCCTTGCTTTAGTATGGCTTTTTAGTGTTTGAATGAATACTTTTCTCTGGAATTATTGACAAAGATTATGTATACTCGGCTCCTTAAAGTACAAGCACCATTCACAGAATAGTCTGTCATTTTCTTCCACACTGCTGTAAGGTAACTAGTTTACCCTTTGGGTTTCCAACCAGGTAGAGAAGACAGGGCTTTCTCAGTTGAGAAGCTTTCCTAACAAAGGAATGACATGAACGGGAAGATAGGGGTCATGTGGATGTGGTCCAGTGTGGCTACTCATGAGGTTCCATTAGCAAGAAATAAAGGGTCTCAAGTGGTGGGCACTTTATTTGGTCTTATCATTCTGTCTATAAATGGACACCCTTTGTGTTAGAAGCATTTTTCTGATTGGAAGTGGAAAGGATGCTTTATTAGAAGAAGACTTTAATATCTGGGGGAGTGATATAAATATTTTATCATATGAATCTCTCTAAATCATACCTGTGATGATAGCTCTTAAGAATAAAGTCCAAAGTATCATTATACTTTGAGGAGTTGAGCTTAAATCAGCTTTCAGGTCTTTTTTTTTTTTCATCATACCTTTTCATACTCCTTAAATTCTAGTCTAGTGGTTCTTGACTTGGATGCAAAATTGACTTACATAAGGAGTTTTGAAAAAATGCTGATGTCCAAGCCCCATATGAGCAATTAAATCAGTATCTCTGGACAGCGCAGTCCTGGCGTTACTATTTTTTCAAAGCTCCCTCAGTGATTGTCATGGGCAACCAGGGTAAGAACCATTGCCTTAGCCAATTGAGCATCTCCCTGTACCTCTCACCACCAGCCCTTACTGTCAAGCTCACATGCAATTCATGCCCCTGAATTAGCAAAGAACCTACTCTAGTTTCTGAAACTCTTCTACCAGGCTGGATTTCTGCCCAGGAGACATTCTTGCAAAGATGGTCCCATTGATCAGTATCTGTAAGGAACACAAAAGGGAATATTTTTTGTATCATGTCAGTTGTTCATACATGAAATAGCTGGTAACACTCAGAACATTAATGGGGGTGATGATGCCAGTGAATGAGAAATAAAAAGTTGTTTCCAAGGAACATTTTTTGGATCTTAAGTCATATATTGAGGTTTTTGTCATCAGATAAATACAGTGGAAATAAAAATTAGTAAGATGGTAGTTTAATAAAATATTTTATGAAAATAACGACCTATAGGAATTTAGCCCAGCTACCATGGAAAATGGGTCTTGAAAAATCTTAAAACAACCTGGAACCTGCAAAGTCTGAGAAATTGCAATGTAGCAAGAAGTCAAGGAGAAAGAAAAGAAGCAACTGCTTCTTAAAAAATTGTTGAGAACGCCGGGCGTGGTGGCGCATGCTTGTAATCCCAGTACTTTGGGAGGCAGAGACCGGAGGATCCGGGTTCGCAGCCAGCCTCAGCTCTCTCTCTCTCTCTCTGTCTCTCTCTCTCTCTCTCTCTCTCT
>PVJS01030444.1:0-24090 GCA_004027185.1 Glis glis | reverse complement strand
TGGCGCATGCTTGTAATCCCAGTACTTGGGAGGCTGAGACCGGAGGATCCGGGTTCACGGCCAGCCTCAGCTCGCTCTCTCTCTCTCTGTCTCTCTGTCCCTCCCTGTCTCTCTCTCTCTCTCTCTCTCTCTCTCTCTCTACCTAGTGAGGCCCTCCACAACTTCGCGAGACCCGGTCTCAAAATAAAGTATAAAAAAAATAGGGCCGGGGGTGTAGCGCAGAGGTAGAATGCCCCTGGGTTCAATCCCCGGTACCGCAAAAAAAATTAATTAATAAATTAATTAATTAATTAAAGAAATAAATTTCCTTACCTGGTTTCTACTCTCTTACTCTAAATTATTATTGCCAACTCAGCCCTACCCTTTCCTCATATAAATCCAACTTTCTAGTCAAATATGTCTACTCATTTTATTCTCTACACATGCCTTGTTCTTTCATATCCACACGCCTTTGCCTACTCCATCCAGCAGGACTCAAGAGCACCCATTTGTGTTCTTCTCCTTACTGATACTGACTGCCCTAAAGCTTATTACTAAACTAGTAATAATTTACCCTGTTACAACGAGAGAGGGGAACATGACTTTGGAAAAGCACCAGGTTGCTTGTGATACAATCTCTATTCCCCACCCACCCTCTTTTGCTTGCTGCTTTCTTTACTGGTACTTATGTGACTTAGAAGTGACTTAGGCCTGGCATGGTGGCACACACTTGTAATCCCAGTACTTGGGAGGCTGAGACAGAAGTATCACAGTTTTACGATCAGCCTCAGCAACTTAGCAAGACTCAGTAACATAGCAAGTCACTATTTCAAAATAAAATGTTTTTTAAGAAGGGCTAGGGGAAGCCAGACGTGGTGGCGCATGCTTGTAATCCCAGTACTTGGGAGGCTGAAACAGGAGGATCATGGGTTCGTGGCCAGCCTCAGCTACGTAGTGAGGCCCTCCGCCACTTAGCGAGACCCTGTTTCAAAATAAAGAATAAAAATTAGGGCTGGGGGTGTAGCTCAGAAGTAGAATGCCCCTGGGTTTGATCCC
Organism: Glis glis; assembly: GCA_004027185.1. NCBI lineage: Eukaryota > Metazoa > Chordata > Mammalia > Rodentia > Gliridae > Glis > Glis glis. Next base: position 23,055 of record PVJS01030444.1, on the reverse strand, counting down.
CAGTACCACAACCTCAGCAACAAAAGAAGTGACTTGGAAGGCAGATTCAAGACTGTTAGACTGTGTTAGCCTAAAAGTGCAACCTTAATTCCAATGGGCAGGACTTGCTCTTGTTCCTTTGTCCTATTTATAGTACATGTGTCTTTTGGAGATTAAGTACTAAGATTTAGCCTCTTGAGCACTATTATAATTGTTTGGGGACAACAAAAGAAACACACGCCATTCCAAATTATAAATTATTTCTTAGAATTAATTATTAGATTTGTTTTTAAGAGAAATATTTTGTTGAGAGTAGTCAGATTTGTGGCACCCAGTCCAGTCTGTATTCAAACCAAAGTAATGAAGCTAGTATTTCAAAAGAACTTAAGGTTTCAAAGTGTTAATATTTGTAATTTTTTTCCTTTACTCCAATTCCCTTAGCTGAAGGACATCATGACAGTGCTCTAACTCACATGCTTTATACAGCCATTGCCTTCTTAGGTGTTGCAGATCATAAGGTATGTTCTTTGTTGCTAATATGATCAAAATATTCTGAAAACTCATAGCAACTATAACTTTACAAGTGCACTTAAAGCCAGGCATAGTGGCACACGCTTCTAATCCCAGTACTTGAGAGTCTGAGACAGGAGTGTCGCAAGTTTGAGGTCAGCCTCAGCTTAGTGAGACTCAGCCATCTAGCAAGACTCTGTTTCAAAACAAAATTAAAAAGGCTGGGGGTGTAGCTTGGAGGTATAATACCCCTGGTTTCAAGCCCCAGTACTGCAAAAAAAAAAAAAAGGCTTGAGTGGTGGCTCATGCTTGTAATCCCAGTACTTGGGAGGCTGAGACAGGAGGATCACAGGTACATGGCCAGCCTTAGCTACTAAGTGAGGCCCTCCACAACTTAGTGAGACCCTGTTTCAAAATCAAGAATAAAAAATAGGCTGGGGGTGTAGCTCAGAGGTAGAATGCCCCTGGGTTCAATCACCAGTACCGCAAAAAAAAAAAAAGTGCACAGAAGTAGCTCAGTGATAGAGCCCTTGCCTAACATGTACAGGGCCCTAGGTTAGATCCCCAGTGCCACAAAAAATAAGATAAATTATCAGTAAATTACAGTATTGCCTGCCATTAAAGTAGTAAGGTAATTAAGGATATGGAAAAAACATGCTAGTTCCATTTCTTCAAAGTGTATTTAAAGATTAAATACTGGAAGGCCGGGCGTGGTGGCGCACGCTTGTAATCCCAGTACTTTGGGAGGCGGAGACTGGAGGATCCGGGTTCGCGGCCAGCCTCAGCTCTCTCTCTCTCTCTCTCTCTCTTCCTCCCCCTGTCTCTCTCTCTCTCTACTTAGTGAGGCTCTCCGCAACCTCGTGAGACCCAGTTTCAAAATAAAGTCTAAAAAATAGGGCCGGGGTGTAGCACGGAGGTAGAACGCCCCTGGGTTCAATCCCCGGTACCGCAAAAAAAAAAAAAAAAAAAAAAAGATTAAATACTGGATTATGTGTGTTTCCAATGACATTTACCTAATTTTGCTCATAGGGTGGAGTACTGTTGCTAGTACTAGCTTTGTGTTGCAAAGTTGGTTTTCATACAGCTTCCAGAAAGCTCTCTATAGATGTCGGTGGAGCCAAACGTCTTCAAGCTTTATCCCAGCTTGTTTCTGTGCTTCTCTTGTGCCCATGGGTCATTGTTCTTTCTGTAACAACTGAGGTAAGAACAAGAATTTATTGGTTATAAGTAAAATGAATTGCTATTATTTATAAATTTTGTTCAGTACATTGTATTTTATTTTAATTTGAGGTTGAAATTACCCTTGTTTTTTTTTATTTGAAGTTAATTTTCTTTTTTTTTTCTTTTTTTGCGGTACTGGGGATTGAACCCAGGGGCATTCTACCTCCGGGCTACACCCCCAGTCCTATTTTTTATTCTTTATTTTGAAATAGGGTCTCACTAAGTTGCGGAGGGCCTCACTAAGTAGCTGAGGCTGGCCGCGAACCCGGATCCTCCGGTCTCAGCCTCCCAAGTACTGGGATTACAAGCGTGCGCTACCACGCCCAGCTGAAGTTAATTTTCTTTAGGTTTTTTTTTTTTTAATTTGGAGTTTAATTTTTTTGTTCATAAAAATACAAGTCAATAAGCCAGGCGCAGTTTTGAACACCTGTAATCCCAGTACTTGGGAGGCGGAAACAGGAGGATTATAGGTTCAAGGCCAGCCTTAGTAATTTAGCAAGACCCTCAGCAATTTAGGGAGACCCTGTTTCAAAATAAAATGTAAAAAGAGCTGGAGGTGTAGCTCGGAAGTAGAATGTCCTTAGGTTCAAGCCCCCGTACCAAAATTTAATAAATAAATAATAAATACAAATCAAGCTGGGCAATCCTAGTGACTCAGGAGGCTGAGGCAAGAGGATTGCAAATTTGAGGCTGCCTTGGGCAACTTTAGCAAGACCTTGTCTCAAAATAAAAAGGATTGCCGGGCATTGCCTCAGCTACTTAGGCCCTCCGCAACTTCGTGAGACCTGGTTTCAAAATAAAGTATAAAAAATAGGGCCAGGGGTATAGCTCGGAGGTAGAACGCCCCTGGGTTCAATCCCTAGTACTGCAAAACAAACAAACAAATAAATAAATAAATAAATAAATAAATAAATAAATAAATAAATAAAATAAAAATTTTAAAAAATAAAAATGGCTGGAGGTACAGCTCAGAGGTAGGATGCCCCTGGGTTCAATCCCCAGTACCAAAAAATTAATAAAAAATAAAAAAATAAAAAGGATTGTGGGATGTAGGTCAGTGGTAGAGCACCCCTGGACTCAGTCCCCCAGTACCACAAAAAAAAAGTCAAATACTAATTCCATTTATATATTCCTCACAGTCTTATGACTTAAAGGAATCAGTCGAAGAAATAGCAATTTGACCAACACTGAGGGACATGCCTGTAATTCCAATACTTGGGAGGCTGAGATGGGTGGATCATAGGTTCCAGACCAGCCTTGGCAACTTAGAGAGATCCTGTTTCAAATTAAAAAATAAGCCGGGCGTGGTGGCGCACGCTTGTAATCCCAGTACTTTGAGAGGCGGAGACCGGAGGATCCGGGTTCGTGGCCAGCCTCAGCTCGCGCGCTCTCTCTCGCTCTCTCTCTACTTAGTGAGGCCCTCCGCAACTTCGTGAGACCCGGTCTCAAAATAAAGTATAAAAAATAGGGCCGGGGGCGTATTTTTTATACGCGGAGGTAGAACGCCCCTGCGTTCAATCCCCGGTACCGCAAAAAAAAAAAAAAAAAATAGGGCTAGGGGTGTAGCTTGGAGGTAGAATGCCCCTGGGTTCAGTTCCCAGCACCACAAAAAGAAAAACAATTTGACTCAGGCTCCGGGATTATACATTACCTAATATTTATAAAATTATTAAACACTAATGCTCAGCCATTAATGGTGGCACATAACTGTAATCAGAGCTAGAATGCCCCTGGGTTCAGTCACCAGTACCAAGAAAAATCATACTGCTCTTTTTTTTTAATACTTTGGAAAATACTAGGGAAATATGCCAGTTATTTGTAGTTCTTTGGCATTTTATGAATCCTACTGAGTCATGAGAATATTTGTTTATACATAAAAGGATTAACAAAAACATCTTGTAAAATGTCAACTGTGTACGCATGTAGTGTTGACTTTTTCTTTTTTTTTTTCTTAATTTCTAGAGTAATGTTGAATCTTGGTTTTCTCTCATCATGCCTTTCACAACGGTTATCTTTTTTGTCATGATCCTGGATTTCTATGTGGATTCCATCTGTTCGGTCAAAATGGATGTTTCCAAATGTGCTCGTTATGGATCCTTTTCCATTTTTGTTAGTGCTCTCCTTTTTGGGAATTTTTGGACGCATCCAATAACAGACCAGCTTCGGGCTATGAACCGAGCAGCTCACCAGGAGAGCACCGAACACGTCCTGTCTGGAGGAGTGGTAGTGAGCGCCATATTCTTCATTTTGTGTAAGCATATTCCCCTGTGTTTTTATTATAACATTTCTTTTTATGGGTTTTGGTGTTCAAATCATTTACTTAATTTGGAAAAATTTACAATGCTTGCCGACAATTACCATGTTGTATTTTAGTAACTTGCACTTTTAAAACTTCTATAATATACTTTTTTTTCTCTTTGTAGCTGCCAACATCTTATCGTCACCCTCTAAGAGAGGACAGAAAGGTACCCTTATTGGATATTCTCCCGAAGGAACACCTCTTTATAACTTCATGGGCGATGCTTTTCAGCATAGCTCTCAATCGATCCCTAGGTTCATTAAGGAATCACTAAAACAAATCCTTGAGGAGAGCGACTCTCGGCAGATCTTTTACTTCTTGTGCTTGAATCTGGTAAGGTAGATGTATGTTTGTTTGTTTGTTTGTTTGTTGTGCTGGGGATTGAACCCACAGGTATTCTACCTCTGAGCTACCCCAACTCTATTTTTTTTTTCCTACCGGGGATTGAACGCAGGGGCGTTCTACCTCCATGCTACACCTCTGGCCCTATTTTTTATACTTTATTTTGAAACCGGGTCTCACGAAGTTGCGGAGGGCCTCACTAAGGAGAGAGAGAGAGACAGGGAGAGCTGAGGCTGGCCGCAAACCCGGATCCTCCGGTCTCCGCCTCCCAAAGTACTGGGATTACAAGCGTGCGCCACCACGCCCGGCATACCCCAGCTCTATTTTATTTTTTATTTTGAAACAGTGTCTCACTAAGTTGTGGAGGGCCTCTCTAAGATGCTGAGGCTGGCCACGAACCTGTTATCCTTCTGTCTCTGCCTCCCACATACTGGGATTACAATCCTGCTCCACCACGCCCAGCTAAGATTTTTAAATATGAGTGATATGAAGCTGAATATTAGCCGGGTGTCATGGCGCACACTTGTAATCCCAGTACTTGGGTGGCTGAGACAGGAGGATCACAGGTTCAAGACCAGCCTCAGCAACTTAGTGAGACCCTGTTTCAAAATAAAAAATAAAATCAGGCTTAGGGTATACCTCAGAAGTAGAATACCCCTGGGTTCGATCCCCAGTGCCACACACATCAAAGAGCTCAATATTTTAATTTTGACAGAATGGTATGCTTTTAGTAACTCTCAGAATTAGTACTTCTGAGCCGGGCGTGGTGGCGCACGCTTGTAATCCCAGTACTTTGGGAGGCGGAGACCGGAGGATCCGGGTTCACGGCCAGCCTCAGCTCACTCTCTCTATCTCTCTCTCTCTCTCTCTCTCTCTCTCTCCTTAGTGAGGCCCTCCGCAACTTCATGAGACCCGGTTTCAAAATAAAGTATAAAAAAATAGGGCCAGGGGTGTAGCGCGGAGGTAGAATGCCCCTGGGTTCAATCCCCGGTACCGCAAAAAAAAAAAAGAATTAGTACTTCTGATAACTTGAATATGGGCTAGAATTTACATTTTCTTTAAGTAGTAGCAGGATCCCAGGATCATATTCAAACTACTTACGCAAACAATTTTGAAGCATTGTGGAAGCATTGATTTAGTATGCTATTTTTTTTTCCGTACTGGGGATTGAACCCCCAGGGGCATTCTACCTCCGGGTGACACCCCCAGCCCTATTTTTTATTCTTTATTTGGAAACAGGGTCTCACTAAGTTGTGGAGGGCCTCACTAAGTAGCTGAGGCTGGCCGTGAACCCGGATCCTCCGGTCTCAGCCTCCCAAGTACTGGGATTACAACCATGCGCCACAACGCCTGGCTTAGTATGCTATTTCAAATCAGAAAACATAGTAGCTTTTGAGAAGTTTTATCTCCTTAGAGAATGTCACTATAGAGCACTGATTGCTAACATTTTAGAGCCTTATTGACTTTTACAGACATATAAATAAAACTGTCTCCTTTTAAATAATTTATAAGATAGATATATCTGATTTTTTTTAGCTTTTTACAATTTATATGAAATGAGGTTACAAGTGTAAGTGGCAGTTACTTAAAGAGGCAGAGTTTAAGCAGAGCTTCAGAAAAGGTTTGAGTAATTAGAGGTCAAAGTCCTTATGATTAAATTCTGATAAACTTCTGTTGAAACTTATTTCCCAACATACTCCTCTCATATTTCTTTTTAACTTTTTTAGCTTTTTACCTTTGTGGAGTTATTCTACGGTGTGCTGACTAATAGTCTGGGTCTGATCTCAGATGGATTTCACATGCTCTTCGACTGCTCTGCTTTGGTCATGGGACTTTTTGCTGCCCTCATGAGTCGATGGAAAGCAACTCGGATTTTCTCCTACGGGTAGGTAAACCATCAAGGTGATGTAGTACAGGGGAAAACTCTATATGTAAATTCCATTGTAGGGAATGAGTTTGCATTACCTTTGTTTGTTTGTTTGTTTGTTTGTTTGTTTGTTTGTTTGTGTTGGTGGTACTGGGGATTGAACCCAGGGGCATTCTACCTCCAGGTTTACCCCAGCCCTTTTTATTTTTTGTTTTGAAACAGGGTCGCACCTAGGTTGTTGAGAGTCTCGCTATGTTGCTAGAGCTATCTTTGATTCTCTTGCCTCAGTCTCCCAAGTGCTGGGATTGCAGGTGTGTGCCATCACACCTGGCAAGACTGTATTACTTTTAATACAGATAATATTCGGGTATTCTTTTTTCTTTACTTTGAAGTAGGTAAAGGGATATAAACTAAGCATTTGATAAATACCAAATGACAGTGGGCTCAATATTATACTCCTTGACAAGTCCTTTTTATAGGCAGTGAGAAAAAAAGTCAGTTAAAATCTTTAGATGTTTGCCCAACATGTTTGTTTGCGGGAATGGAATATGCATGATCATTCACATCTTTATTTTTTTGTGGTACTAGGGATGGAACCCGGGGCATTCTACCTCCAAGCTACATCCCTAGCCCTATTTTTTTTTTTTTTTTTTTTTGCGGACGGGGATTGAACCCAGGGGCGTTCTACCTCCACGCTACACCCCCGGCCCTATTTTTTTATACTTTATTTTGAAACTGGGTCTCATGAAGTTGCAGAGGGCCTCACTAAGTAGAGAGAGAGAGAGAGAGAGAGAGAGACACACAGGGAGAGAGAGAGAAAGCTGAGGCTGGCCGCGAACCTGGATCCTCCGGTCTCCGCCTCCCAAAGTACTGGGATTACAAGCGTGCACCACCACGCCCGGCTCCTTAGCCCTATTTTTTTTTTAAACAGGGTCTCACTAGGTTGATGAGAATTTTAACTACTTGATGAGGCTGCCCTGAAACCTGCAATCCTCCTGTCTCAGCTTCCCAAGTGCTAGGATTACAGGCGTGCGCCACCGCGCCTGATTCATCTTTATTTTTAAAAAGAGTACTCCAAGCTGGGTGTGGTGGTGCACGCTTTTAATTCCAGTAGTTGGGAGGCTGACAGGAGGATCACAGATTTGCGGCCAGCCTTAGCAATTTAGTGAGGCCCTCTGAAACTTAGTGAGACCCTCCCTGTTTCAAAATAAAAGAATAAAATAGGGTAGGGGGTGTAGCTTGGAGGTAGAATGCCCCTGGGTTCCATCCCCAGTACCACCAAAAAATAAAAAAGAGTATAAGAGTATTCCAAATTTGAAGTGGCTAAATATGAAAAATCCTTTCACTAGTCAAATAATTTAAATATCAGAAACCGGGCATGGTAGCACAAGTTGTAATCCCAGTACTTGGAAAGCTGAGACAGGAGGATCACAGGTTCAGGGCCAGCTGCTTCTGGAGGCCCTCTGCAACTTAGTAAGACCCTGTTTCAAAATAAAGAATAAAAAATAGGGCTGGGGATGTAGCTTGGAGGTAGAATGCCCCTGGGTTCAATCCCCAGTACCGCAAAAAAATAAATAAATATCAACATCCATTTTGTGTGAGGTATTTTGATAAGACCTCTAAATTAATAAATTCAGTTCTTATTCTCTATTCATATTTTAAAAGGTGGATGAACCAAAAATACAAACAATTTTGGTATAGAACAGAATCTATGGCTATGATAGATACAGAGCACATTAAGGGTTTAAAGGAGAAAGAAGTAACTTTTTGCTAAGAAATTAGGAAAGGCAGCTGGACACAGTGGCAAATACCTATAATACTAGCTACTCAGGAAGCTGAAGCCAGGAGGATTACAAGTTCAAGGCCAGGTTGGGCAACTTAGCAAGACCCTGCCAAAATAAAATAAAAAAGAAGGGAATATAACTCAGCAATAGAGCACTTACCTAGCATACATGAGGCCCTGGATTCAATCTCCATAACTTTTTTTTTAATTTGTGGTATTTGGCATGGAACCCAGGGGCACTCTACCTCTGAGCTACACCGCCAGCTTTATTTTATTTTTAATTTTGAAACAGGGTCTCGTTAGGTTGATGAGAGTCTCACTACTTGTTGAGACTGTCCTCGAACCTGCAATCCTCCTGTCTCAGCCTCCCAAGTTCCAAAACTTTTTTAAATAAGGAAGGTAAGACTGAGACAGGATAATTGCAGGTTTGAGGCCAGCTTCAGGAATTTAGCCAGACCCTGTTTCAAAATAAAAAATAAAGCCAGGCATAGTGGTACACACTATGGTTGGGACACACTATCCCAGTGGTTGGGAGGCTGAGACAGGAGGATTGCAGGTTCAAAGACAGCCTCAGCAATGTAATGAGACTCTGAGCAACCTAGGGAGACCCTGTTTCAAAACAAAAAATGAAGAAAGGGCTGGGGGTGTAGCTTGGAGATAAAATGCCCCTGGGTTCAATCCCTGGTACCACAAAAGTAAATAAATAGGGCTGGGGGTCTAGCTCAGAGGCAGAACACCCCTGGGTTCCCCAGTAGAAAAAACAAAAAAAAAGAACTTTGATAAATGTGTAAAAATTTCAACAGATATATGCATTAAAAAAATGTTCCAAGCTGGGCATGGTGGCACATGCCTGTAATCTCAGTACTTGGGAGGCTGAAACAGAAGGATCACAAGTTCGAGGACAGCCACAACAACATAGCGAGACTCTCAGTAATCTAACAAAACCCTGTTTCCAAATAAAAAATAAAAAGATCTGAGGAAGTAGCTTGTTGAGTTCAATCCCCAGTACCACCAAAAACAAACAAACTTTCCAGCATTAATATATTTTAAATCTTGGTAGTTTTGTATTATTGTTATTTATTTAGTAGTTTGAAAATCCAAACTTGTTTCCTCACTTATAAAATAATAATGTTTATATATATATATATATATAAACTCAGCTCTCTTGTTCTCTCTCTCCCTGTCTGTCTCTCTCTCTCTCTCTCTCTCTCTCTCTCTCTCTCTCTCTCTCTCCTTAGTGAGGCCCTTCGCAACTTCATGAGACCCAGTTTCAAAATAAAGTATAAAAAAATAGGTCCGGGGGTGTAGCGCGGAGATAGAACACCCCTGCGTTCAATCCGCAGAACCGCAAAAAAAAAAAAAGGGGGCTGGGGATATAACTTGGAGGTAGAATGTTCCTGGGTTCAATCCCCAGTACCACAAAAAAAAAAATTGTCGTTTTCCTTTTCTAAAAAATATTCTCTGTTTTAGGTATGGCCGAATAGAAATTCTCTCTGGATTTATTAATGGACTTTTTCTCATGGTAATAGCTTTTTTTGTGTTTATGGAGTCAGTGGCTAGATTGATTGATCCTCCAGAATTGGACACAAACATGTTAACAGTAAGTCTTTTTCTTTTCCTATTTGAATTTCTACTCATATTTGCCCAGTTTTTTCATGATAGGATTTAACTACTTGTAATTGATCTAGGAAGGTCTTATTTTATTTTTATTTAAATTAAGATAACTTCTTTTCTTGCTACATAGTTCCCCCTATCCAACATTTCACTTTTGGTTACCCAGAGTTAGTTAAGTATGGTCTGGCAATATTAAATGGAAAATTGTGTAAGTTAATAATTCCAGCCGGGCATGGTGGCACACGCTTGTAATCCCAGTACTTGGGAGGCTGACACAGGAGGTTAGCAGGTTCGCGGCCAGCTTCAGCTACTTAGTGAGACCCTTTCCAAAATAAAGGATAAGAGCCGGGCGTGGTGGTGCACGCTTGTAATCCCAGTACTTGGGAAGCTGAGACCGGAGGATCCGGGTTCGCAGTTAGCCTCAGCTATTTAGTAAGGCTCTCCGCAACTTAGTGAGACCCTTTTTCAAAATAAAGAACAAAAAATTAGGGCTGGAGGTGTAACTCGGAGGTAGAATGCCCCTGGGTTCAATCCTCAATACCGCTAAATAAATAAATAAATAATAAATGATAAAAAAAAATAGGGCTGGAGGTGTAGCTTGGAGGTAGAATGCCCCTGGGTTCAATCCTCAGTACCGCAAAAAATAATAATTATTATTATTACTTCCAAAGCTAGCTGGGCCTGGTGGTGCCTGCCTGTAATCCCAGTATTTGGGAGACTGAAATAAGAGGGTCGCAGGTTCAAGGACAGCCTCAGCAAGTAGTGAGACTCTCATCAACCTAGGGAGACCCTGTTTCAAAATGAAAATAAAATAGGAGACGGGCATGGTGGCACACGGCTTGTAATCCCAGTACTTGGGTGTAGCTCAGAGGTAGAATGCCCCTGGGTTCAATCCCCAGCACCCGCCCCCCCCCACACACACACACCAAAAAAAAAAAAAATACAAGATTACATTGTAAAAATATAGGTTTCTTTCTGACTTATTAAACATTTTTGTTTAAAGAGGTATTTTTAAATACCTGAGAAAGTTTGCACAATGGTAGGGATAAAATCAGGAAAAAAATTAAATATTTAGAGGTTTTACTCCATAGATTATAGCAACTCTCAGTACTCTCCCAACATTTCCACACATTTACATGTCCTGTTTCTTGTCCTTGTCATGCCCTTCCCTTACTCCTGCTCTCAGCCTCCCTCAAGATTTTGCTCTGAGCCATTTGCTACTTCTGGGAACTAACCATTCCGGACCCTTTCTCTGGAACATACCCCTTTAGCATGGCCTTCCCTTAAACTGTACCTCCACTTTCCTAAATAAACTTCTTATATTTCCCTTAAACGATGATTTTGCTCTGCTTTTTCATTGTGCCCTTTTTACTTCAGATAATTTTACTATAGCCGGGGGTGATGGTGCACACTTGTAATCCCAGTACTTGGGAGGCTGAGACAGGAGGATCGCAGGTTCAAGGACAGCCTCAGCAAGTACTGAGACTCATCAACCTAATGAGACCCTGTTTCAAAATAAAAATTAAAAAAATAGGGCTGGAGGGAACTCAGAGGTAGAATGCCCCTGAGTTCAATCCCCAGTACCACCAAAAAAAAAAAAGAAGAAAATTTTACTGTAAAGGCACAGTAACCAGGCATGGTGGCACATGCCTATCCCAGTACTTGGGGGAGTGAGACAGAAGGATAACAGGTTCAAGGCTAGCCTTAGCAAATTAGCGAGACCCTGTTTCAAAATAAAAAGGGTTGGTGGTATAGCCTGGAAGTAGAATGCTCCATGGTTCAATCCCCATTGAAACAAAAAATAAACAAAGAAACAAAAAATAAAAATTACAGAAAAAAAGGCATAGTAAGACTGTATTTATTTGATTTGAAATATACTAGTTAATAAATTGTAATCATTTTCATGCAAACTGATAAATTTTGCCTAGTAATATAAACAAGATTTCAAGTACAGTATGTACTTGCCCTAGTGAACAATACTTTCCAACTCTTTATTTAAATAAACAAAGTAAAACTTTGCACCATTTATTTATACATAAAGCCATGAGCCAGGTACATGTCATTCTTAATCACTTATCTATGTTTTTTGTTTTTTGGGGTTTTTTGGTACTGGGGATTGAACCCAGAGCCATTCTACCTCCAAGCTACACCCCCAGCCCGATTTTATTTCTTATTTGGAAACAGGGTCTCACTAGATTGCTGAGAGCCTTGCTAAATTGCCAAGGCTGGCTTCGAACCTGCAGTCTTCCTGTCTCAGCCTCCCAAGTACTGGGATTACAAGCATGTGCCACCATGCCTGGTTCTTAGTCACTTTATTTAAAGTAAATCCAAATATCTCTCTTATCAGCTTTGTTTGGTATTGAAAGAATGATTCTTCTTAAATATTCTAAAATTCATATTTACCATTTTAGACTTTCTTATGGAACTCAGCCAGGTTTTACTGTGAATATTCTCAAAACTGTAAACAGAAAACCATATATAGCCATATAATAACTTTTAAAGAACAAGTTTATTTTCAAAATTACACATTTAAAGGCTTTCTTTTCTCCCTTTTGCTAGCCAGTCTCAGTTGGAGGGCTGATAGTAAACCTTATTGGTATCTGTGCCTTTAGCCATGCCCATAGCCACAGTCATGGAGCTTCTCAAGGAAGCTGTCACTCATCTGATCATGGCCATTCACACCATATGCATGGACACAGTGACCATGGGCACGGTCACAGCCACGGATCCCCAGGTGGAGGCATGAATGCTAACATGAGAGGTGAGTCCTTGGGAAATACTGTCCTACCTTTGACCATTTCCTGATTTGATATTCCATGCTTATTTTTAATAAGTAATGGCCCCATAATACTTCTTTTTTCTTTCTTTCTTTTTTTTACTGGGAATTGAGCCAGGGGCATTCTACCTCTTAGCTACACTCCAAGCCCTATTTTATTTTGAAACAGGGTCTTGCTACGTTTCTGAGGCGGTCCACTAACCTGCGATCCTCCTGTCAGCCTCCCAAGTACTGGGATCACAAGTGTGTGCCACCACGCCTGGCTTCTTAACCAATCTTTTTTTTTCTTTTTTTCTTCCTCTTTTTTTGAGGTACTAGTGATTGAACCCAGGGACGTTCAGCCTCTGAGCTACACCTGTGATCTGAGGATCACAGGTTCACAGCCAGCCTCAGCAATTTATCGAGACCCTGTTTCAAAATAAAAAGTGGATATAGCTCAGAGGGAGAATATCCCTGAGTTCAGTCCCAGTACCAAAAGATAGAAATAAAGCCAGGCTTGGTGACAAACACCTATAATCCTAATACTTGGGAGACTGAGACAGGAAGATCTCAGGTTCAAAGCCAGTCTCAGCAACTTAGCAAGATCCTGTTTCAAAATAAAAAATAAAGCCGGGCGTGGTGGCGCATGCTTGTAATCCCAGTACTTGGGAGGCAGAGACCAGAGAATCCGGGTTCGCAGCCAGCCTTAGCTACTTAGTGAGGCCCTCCACAACTTCATGAGACCTGGTTTCAAAATAAAGGATTAAAAAATAGGGCTGGGGGTGGAGCTCGGAGGTAGAATGCCCCTGGGTTCAATCCCCGGTACCGCAAAAAAAATAAATGAATAAAAATAAAAAATAAAATGGGCTGGGGGTATAATCAGAGGTAGAATGCCCCTGGGTTCAATCCCCAGTACCACACACACACACACAAAATTGTTTTAATTAAATTTAAAAATAAAAATAAGTTTTAAAGCTGGGCGTGGTGGCACACGTTTGTAATCCCAGTACAAGAGGATTGCAGGTTCGCGGCCAGCCTCAGCTACTTAGTGAGGCCCTCCACAATTTAGACAGACCCTGTTTCAAAATAAAGAATAAAAAAATAGGGCTGGGGGGTGTAGCTCAGAGGTAGCATGCCCCTGGGTTCCATCCCCAATACTACAAAAATAAATAAATAAATAAGTAAATATTTTTAAAAGGGGTGGGGGGAGAGCTCAGAGGTAGAACACCCCTGGGTTCAATCCCCAGTATCACAAAAAAAAGTTTTTAGCCGGGCATGGTGACGCACTCTTGTAATCCCAGTACTTGGGAGGCTGAGACCAGAGGATCCAGGTTCGCGGCCCGCCTCAGCTACTTAGTGAGGCCCTCTGCAACTTAGCGAGACCGTTTCAAAATAAAAAATAAAAACTAGGGCTGGGGCTGTAGCTTGGAGGTAGAATGCCCCTGGGTTCAATCCCCAGTACCGCAAAAAAAATTTTTAAAATCAAATAAAACAAAAAAAATTTTTTTTTGGTTAAAAGGGTAGTTCTTGTGTTAACTGGGCTTTTATTGGTGGTGGTAGTGGTAGTGGTGGTTTTTTGTTTGATTTGCTTTTGGTACTGGGGATTGAACCCAGGGGCATTCTACCTCCCAGCTACACCCCTAGCCCTTTTTATTTTTTATTTTGAAACAGGATCTTGCTAATCTGCTAGGGTTTTGCTAAGTTGCTGAAACTGGCCTTAAACCTGTGATCCTCCTGTCTCAGCCTCCCAAGTACGAGGATTACAGGCATATACCACCATCCTAGGCTTATGTGTTATAACCACAACAAAATTATTATAATTAAGGAGTCTTTTTCATACTGACAGTTGAATATAAATATTGGTTGCATGGGAAACACTGTACCATTATGAATTTTCCCTACAAAGAAAACAGGAAATGTTTATTGTACTATTAAAAAATGGGGTATGTATTTTTCTCTTACTATGTTGAATTGTATATAATAATTGCTTAATAAAAGTAATTTGGCCAGGTACTGTGTGCATACCTGTAATTCCAGTACTTGAGAGAGTGAGACAAGAGGATCACAGGTTCAAGACCAGCCTCAGCAACTTAGCAAGACTCTCAGCAACCTAGTGAGACCCTGTTTCAAAATAAAAAATAAAAAGGGCTAGGGGTATAGCTCAGGTACAGTGCCTCTGGGTTCAATCCCCAGTACCACAAAAAAAAAGTAATTTGATGTCAAAACTTGGCTCAAACATGATTTTTAGGAAGTTTCCCAGACAAAGGACACCATCTCAGAACTTACCACTCTGTTGCCCACATCCTTATCTTTTTACTATAAATTCCATGAGGATAGTTACTGTTTTTTAGTCATTTTGAAGTACCAGCCACTAGCAAAGTGCATGGTACCTAGTAGGTACCCAGCAATATTAGTAGAATACATAAAAGAACTAAATTAGATGCACTTTAATTTTTAACCTTCTTTCATATTTTTTTGTAGGTGTATTTCTACATGTTTTGGCAGACACACTTGGCAGTATTGGTGTGATTGTATCCACAATTCTTATAGAACAGTTTGGGTGGTTCATTGCTGATCCCCTCTGTTCTCTTTTTATTGCTGTATTAATATTTCTCAGTGTTGTCCCACTGATAAAAGATGCCTGTCAAGTTCTACTTCTAAGATTGCCACCAGAATATGAAAAAGAACTACATATTGCTTTAGAAAAGGTACTGTATATAATTTCTTCACTGTTGTTTTCCTTTAAAAATAACATTTGAAAATTTATCAATTAGTACTTAGGAGGCTGAGATAGGAGAATGGAAGGTTTGAGGCCAGCCTGGGGAACTTAGTAAGACCCTGTCTCAAAAGAAAATATAAAAGGGATAGGGATATATCTCAGAGGTAGAACACCCTTGAGTTTAATCCTTAGTTCCATAAACAAATAAATAAATAATAAATGTAACAAGAAATATGCAACATTTGTATGAAGAAAATACAGTTTTACTTAATGCACATAAATTGGAACTGAATAAATGGAGAAAGACATTTTCTTGGATGGGAAAACTGTCGTAATGATACTGATTTTATTTAAATTGCAATTCACTTGCATCTTATTGGGATTTTATTTTGTTTTTCTTTTGTGGAGATAGGTAATCCATTATTATTTGGAACTTATTTGGAAAAATTAGTGCTTGAGAATAAACAAACACATAAATTTATAGAATTAAGCCAGGCGTGGTGGCGCATGCTTGTAATCCCAGTACTTGGGAGGCTGAGACCAGAGGATCTGGGTTCGCAGCCATCCTCAGCTACTTAGTGAGTCCTTCCGCAACTTAGTGAGACCCTGTGTCAAAATAAAGAATAAACCGGGCGTGGTGGCGCACTCTTGTAATCCCAGTACTTTGGGACGCGGAGAACAGAGGATCCAGGTTCGCAGCCAGCCTCAGTGCTCGCTCACTCGCTCTCTCTCTCTCTCTCTTCCCCCCCTTTTCTTTCTCTCTCTCTACTTAGTGAGGCCCTCCAAAACTTCGTGAGACCTGGTTTCAAAATAAAGTATAAAAAATAGGGCCGGGTTGTAGCGCAGAGGTAGAACGCCCCTGGGTTCAATCCCCGGTGCCGCAAAAAAAAAAAAAAGAATAAAAAATTGGGCTGGGGTTGTAGCTCGGAGGTAGACTGCCCCTGGGTTCAACCCCTAGTACCACAAAAAAAAATTTATAGAATTAACTAATTAATATGTTCTTGTTTTATGATTATAAAGTTACAGAATTAGCCAGTGGTAGTGCCCACCTGTAATCACAGTACTTGGGAAGCTGAGATAGGAAGATTGCAAGTTTGACACCTGCCTCAGCAACTTAGACTCTCAAGCAACCAAGCAAGACCCTGTTTCGAATCAAAACATAAAGCCGGGCATAGTGGTGCACGTTTGTAATCCCAGTACTTGGGAGGCTGAGACAGGAGGATCGCAGGTTCACAGCCAGCCTCAGCTACTTAGTGAGGCCCTCCACAACTTAGTAGGACCCTATTTCAAAATAAAGAATAAAAAATAGGGCTGGGGGTGTAGCTCGGAGGTAGAAAGCCCCTGGGTTCAATCCCCAGTACCACAAAAAGAGAAATAAAAAAAATTAAATTTAATTTTAAAAGGGTTGGGGGTGTAGCTCGGATGTAGAATGCCCCTGGGTTCATTCCCCAGTACCACAAAAAAAAAAAAATGAATTTAGTGCCGGGCGTGGTGGTGCACGCTTGTAATCCCAGTACTTGGGAGGCGGAGACTGGAGGATCTGGGGTCACAGCCAGCCTCAGCTACTTAATGAGGCCCTCTGCAACTTAATGAGAACCAGTTTCAAAGTAAAGTATAAAAAATAGGGCCGGGAGGGTAGCTCGGAGGTTCAATCCCCGGTACCACAAAAAAAAAAGAGTTTAATAACATATGAAAATAACAGTTTGGTCTTTGTACAAGAACACAAAAATCAATTTTTTAAAAACTACTACTTCCTAGTGGTGCACACCTGTAATCCCAGTACTTGGGAGGCCAAGACAATAGTAAGGTTCAAAGCCAGCCTCAGCAACTTAGCAAGGCCTTCAGCAAGACCCCATTTCAAAATCGGTGAGACCCTGTTTCAAAACTAAAACAACAACAAAAATAGAGTCAGACATGGTGGTACATGCCTATTATCCCAGTATTTGGGAGGCTTAGAAGGATCATCGGTTTGAGACTAGCCTCAGCAACTTAGCCAGACTCAGAAACCTAGCAAGACCCTGTTTCAAAACAAAAATCAGCTTGGCATGGTGGCACATGCTTGTAATCCCAGTACTTGGGAGGCTGAGACAGTACTTGGGAGGAGGATCGCAGGCTCATGGCCAGCCTCAGCAACTTAGTAAGGCACTGTTTCAAAATAAAGAATACTTGTAATCCCAGTACTTGGGAGGCGGAGACCGGAGGATCCGAGTTCGCGGCCAGCCTCAGCTAATTAGTGAGGCCATCCGCAACTTCGTGAGACCTGGTTTCAAAATAAAGGATAAAAATAGGGCCGGGGGTGTAGCTCGGAGGTAGAACGCCCCTGGGTTCAATCCCCAGTACCGAAAAAAAAATTAAAAATAAAGAATAAAAAATTAGGGCTGAGGGTGTAGCTCAGAGGTAGAATGCTCCTGGGTTCAATCCCCAGTACCACACACACACACACACACACACACACAAAAAAAAAAAGATAGGCAAAGTATGTGTTTTATCAGTGAAAGACACCCTTACTTCAAGCTAGCTGTTCCTCTCCTATTTCTTCTCACTTATGGCCTCTCCTCATTCTCTTTTTTTTTTAATCAGCCTAATTAGTAATGATTCCTAGACCAAGGAATTTGTGCATTTACTTTCTAGCAGTGAGCATCTCCATTGTGCTAAGTAAATTAGCCTTTAAGACCATTTATATCCCCTCTTCTTTGATTTGACAGATACAGAAAATTGAAGGATTAATATCATACAGAGATCCTCATTTTTGGCGTCATTCTGCCAATATTGTAGCAGGAACAATTCATATACAGGTGACATCTGATGTGCTGGAACAAAGAATAGTACAGCAGGTAATCTTTTGTTTTTGTAATTTCAATTGAGATAATTCATATGTAAAATTACATGTGTCATTATATGGCTTTGTAGTCATTTAATTTTCAAAAATATCAATATAAGCTGGGCATGGTCCCACACACTTATAATCCCAGTACTTGGGAGGCTGAGACAGGAGGATCACAGGTTCTCAGCCAGCCTCAGCTACTTAGTGAGGCCCTCCACAACTTAGTGAGACCCTGTTTCAAAATAAAGAATAAAAATTAGGGCTGGGGGTGTAACTTGGAGGTAGAATGCCCCTGGGTTCAATCCCCAGTTCCGCAAAAAATAAAAATAAATAATAAGCTGGGCATGGTGACACACGATTGTAATCCTAGTACTGGGAAGCTAAGACAAGATAATTGCAGGTTCGAGGAGGGCCTCAGCAAATAGAGTTTCATCAAGCTAGCAAGACCCTGTTTCAAAATAAAAATAAAATAGGGCTGGGGATGTAGCTCAGAGGTAGAATGCCCCTGGGTTCAATCCCCAGTGTCACAAAAAGAAATATATTTATCAATGTAGACTGCACGTGGTGGCACACACCTTTAATCCCAGCTACTTAGAAGGCTGAGGCAGGAAGATCACAAGTTCAAGGCCAGCCTGAGTTAACTTAGCAAGACCCTGTCTCGAAATACAATAGAAAGGGCTGGGGATGTAGCACAGTGGTAGAGTGCTTGCCTAGCCTGTGTGACGCCCTGCATTCATTCCCCAATACCACACACACAAAAATTTTTTCTAATAAATAAGTTAAGCTGGGCATGGTGGCACATGCTTGTAATCCCAATACTTGAGAGGCCGAGACAGGAGGATCGCAGGTTTGCAGCCAGCCTCAGCTACTTAAGCCTCCCCAACTTAGTGAGACCCTGTTTCAAAATACAGAATAAAAAATAGGCCAGGTGTGATGGCGCACGCTTGTAATCCCAGTACATGGGAGGCGGAGACCGGAGGATCCAGGTTCGTGACCAGCCTCAGCTACTTAGTGAGGCCATCCACAACTTCGTGAGACCCGGTTTCGAAATGAAGGATAAAAAATAGGGCCGGGGGTGTAGCTCAGAGGTAGAATGCCCCTGGGTTCAATCCCCGGTACCACAAAAAGAAAAAAAAATAGGATTGGTGGTATAGCTCAGAGGTAGAATGCCCCTGGGTTCCATCCCCAGTACCACACACACACAGAAAATATACAGCACTAAATTAATAACCAAGTTGGCAGGGTATATGCTATGTCTGGAAATAGGGATCAAAACAGTTCCTATAGCCTTATGCCAGCTGTGCCAAACTGGAAACAATAGCCATGTTCCTTTTCTACTTTTAACTATCTGGCTGTAATTTGTGTGGGGGGGGGGTGGAGGAGTGCTGGGGATTGATCCTAGAGCAGTGAACTCTGAGCTATATCCCCAGCCTTATTTTATTTTTACTTTGAAACAGGGTCACGCTAGGTTGCCAATAGTCTCACTAAGTTGCTGAGGTTGGTTTCAAACCTGTGATCCTCCTGTCTCAGCCTCCCAAATACTGGGATTACAAGCATGCGCCACCACGCTCGACTTCTGGTCGGTAATTTAATGACCTCCTTACAGATCTAACATTTTGACAACTTAAGACACATATAAACCAGGCATGGTGGCACATGCCTGTAATCCCAGTACTTGGGAGGTTGAGACAGGAGGATCACAGGTTCGCAGCCAGCCTCAGCAACTTAGTGAGGTCCTCTGCAACTGAGACCGTTTCAAAATAAAAGAATAAAATAGGGCTGAGGGTATAACTTAAAGGTAGAATGCCCCTGGGTTCAATCCCTAGTACCAAAATAAATAAATACATGTATTTAGTAAATGCTTTAAATGTCTGGATTTTTATAACAGGTTACAGGAATACTTAAAGATGCTGGAGCAAACAATTTAACAATTCAAGTGGAAAAAGAGGCATACTTTCAACACATGTCTGGCCTAAGTACTGGATTTCATGATGTTCTGGCTATGACAAAACAAATGGAGTCCATGAAGTACTGCAAAGATGGTACTTACATCATGTGAGATAACTCAGGAATCACCTCTGGGGTGTGAACAATGAAGATTAATGACTTGGTGTTTACAATACTATGAGAAGGACAAAAATTGCACATAATTGTACAAAAACTTTTAATGTTCCCTACTGTTGGATCAAGGAATCTTTCTTAAAGAAATTTTAAGTACAGAATGAAGCATAATTATACAAGAAAAATAATTACCATGTTTGAATTATGTGTATGAACACGATGTAGCACATCATCTTAAAAAATGGACACATAATGATGGATTCTAGTGAAGACCAAAATTACTCCTGTGTGTTACTTTCTGTCAGAAAGTATCTTCATTGTAAATATGTATTTACATGTTTATTACAAAGACCCAAATGGAAAGTTTTTAGTCATTTTTTTGCATAGCCTAAGGATAAATAGGAATAAAAGTTCTATATTTATGGATTTTCTGTATATAAAACTGGTTTCTAATTATAACTTAAGTCCATCAAGTAAAATCTGTATTGCCACTTTAAATGTAAACTAAATTATTTAGAACAAACTTCAACCACTGATTTGAGATAAGCAGTGAGAATAGAGAAGTTTAACATTACAGTTTTTGATTTATTGCAAAACCAACCACTCTGTAAAATAAATTTTTTTACTTTGGGTAATATTTGCAAATGAATACTTAATTTATTAGGGTAAAGAACTTACACTAAGTCGTGTCCATGATCAATCCCAGACTTTTCACTATTTCATTTGCCTCTGTCTGTTGTGGAACAGCCAATGGAGAGAATCATAAATAATTGCCAACTCGGTTGAATTCTGTCTATGCATATAACTTTTTTCTAATTTTCTGGGAAATGTAGATATATAAAACAATAAAGAATAGTATGTCAAGGTTTAATAAGTAAAACTTGTCCATAAACATTTGGGCACCATGAAATCAAAATACCCTATAATTACTTTCTTTAGTAATATCTAATTTGTATTTTCATTTCCAATGTTAACTGGATGTATAATCTGAAAAGACTTTATAATAAATAGATATATAATATATGCAGTTTTATGAACACCAAAGAATGTCCAAAAAAACTTTTTAATATCTATTTATAAGCATCTGAATAGTTTCATTCTTATACTAGGAATTTTGATAAGTAGGATGAATTTAGTGTGGGTACCTATTTTCTTATCTATACCATAATGGCAAACATGTATTGTAAATCATATTTTTGTCGTATATCAATTTTAATATGTAAGGAGTTTTAGAAATTTGTCATAAGTTATTTTTATACCTTGTCTTCTCTTTGCACACTTTTTGGTCCAGATTAAAATTTTTGAGTGGTGGGAAAATAATTGCATATTGATGTTTTAATGCAATTTTTTGTACATCAAATTTTTTAAGCAGATAGTGAGGTACAATAAATATACCAATGCTAAAATTGTCATTTCCCTTAGAAGGCATATAAATAACAACAAAAAAATACATGTGAAGCCGGGCGTGGTGGCACACGCTTGTAATCCCAGTACTTTGGGAGGCGGAGACCAGAGGATCCGAGTTAGCAGCCAGCCTCAGCTCTCTCTCTCTCTCTCTCTCTCTCTCTCTCTCTCTCTCTCTCTACCTAGTGAGGCCCTCCGCAACTTCGTGAGACCCGGTTTCAAAATAAAGTATAAAAAGGGTGTAGTGCAGAGGTAGAACACCCCTGCGTTCAATCCCTGGTACCGCAAAAAAAAAAAAATGTGATTGAGAGCTATCCAGGTAGAAGAGAGGGCAGGGGCTGAAGTGTAAGGGTGTACAGAAAGAAATTAGGGAAACTCCAGTATTGAAAGCTCTGGCTCATGAGAAACATGTGAGTATGACTTTAGGCAAATCAGCCTCTTTTGTTATTTTTTATCTTCTCATTCATAAAGTCAATAAAATCTCAAATCTACTTCACAAGGTTTGGAAACAAAAGGAATAACTTATGTAAAAATGAACTGAAAGTTACAAAGGGCTAAATAAACTTGAGGAATCATTATTTTAAGCTTGCTTCAAAAGTAGCTCCCACTAGCCGGGCGTTGTGGCACACGCTTGTAATCCCAGTACTTTGGGAGGCGGAGACCGGAGGATCCGGGTTCGCGGCCAGCCTCAGCTCTCTCTCTCTCTCTCTTTCTCTCTCTCCCTGTCTCCCTGTCTCTCTCTCTCTCTCTCTTTCTACTTAGTGAGGCCCGGTTTCAAAATACAGTATAACAAATAGGGCCGGGGGTGTAGCCCGGAGGTAGACCGCCCCTGGGTTCAATCCCCTGTACCGCAAAAAAAAAAAAAGTAGCTCCCACTAATTTGTCTCTTTTTTGCATAAATCAGCATCCCAAGAGATTAATTAAATGTTGAAATAAGTTTAAAGCCAGGAGGGAGTGGTGGAACACAGCTTTATCCCAGTACTTAGAAGAATGAGACAGGAGGATCACGGGTTCAAGGACAGCCCCAGCAAGTAGTGAGACTCGCCAGGCGTGGTAGGATTGAACCCAGGGACATTATACCTCTGAGTTACACCCCCAGCCCTATTTTATTTTTTTATTTTGAAACAGGGTCTCAGTAAGTTGCAGAGGGCCTTGCTAAATTGCTGAGGCTGTCCTCGAACCTGCAATCTTCCTATCTCAGCCTCCCAAGTACTGAGACTACAAGCATATGCCACCACACCTGACTAGGATTTACTCTTTATTCCGTGACTGTTAATGTATAGCATAAATCCTAAAATTAAAAAGGAAAAAAAGCATCCAACTTCCCCCACTGCTAACAACAATCAAGAGACAGTGGCAAGAAGATTAAACTATGTATCAGCTCTACCAATGGGATAGTCAGTGTTTAAGAATGAAGAAGTAAGACGGGGGTGGTGGCGCACCACGCTTGTAATCCCAGTACTTTGGGAGGCAGAGACTGGAGGATCCGGGTTCGCGGCCAGCCTCAGCTCTCTCTCTCCCTGTCTCTCTCTCTCTCTCTCTCTCTCTCTACCTAGTGAGGCCCTCCGCAACTTCGTGAGACCCGGTTTCAAAATAAAGTATAAAAAAAATAGGGCCAGAGCTGGGCGTGGTGGCGCACTCTTGTAATCCCAGTACTTTGGGAGGCAGAGACCGGAG